>JAVCKT010015698.1:0-35513 GCA_032273925.1 Rhynchotus rufescens
CCGGCCGCCCCCCGCCGCGCCCGTGCCCCTGGGGTCTCCCCAGCACGTGTCTGTTCTAGGGGGTCCCGGTGCGCAGTGAGCCGGCGTTTGGCCCCCCGGGCAGCTCGTTTTTCAAGGCAGGGAGGCCAAGAACAGCCGTGGAGCCCCCGGAGCCCCCATGTTCAGCCCTGTGCCCCCTCAAGTCGCTCAGCCCTCGTCCAACATCCTGTGTATTTAACGTGCAGCAAACGGCCGTGGTTTGACCAAGGGGCAGCTGAAAAGCTGAGCCAAGAGCTGGGAGCTTCTGCTAATGACAAACACTTCTGCTCTTAGCTTGGCACGGCCAGGGGTCCCGCACACCAGAGCGGACGGGGGGAAAACGCCCCGCAGCAGGTCCAGGCCTGGCTGCAGAACGGTCCAATACCCCCAAGGCACCCGAACACCTCAACCCGCTGCGGTTCATCCCAGCGCAGGCTCGTCCTCGTGGGGCAGCGGCTCCCGACTCCGGTTTTTCCTCCCGGGCTGTTTTGAGGCCGTTGGCACGTAAACAACCAGGCAGAAACACCAGAGTCTCCACAATTGCACAAGCACCAGGAAGCGAGAGCGCCCTGCGCAGAAGCAAAACCTACTAAGCCGTTTTGGCCAGCAGGTCGTGACACCGCCCGTGATGCCACCCCCGCTGCCTGCAGCTGCACACCCTTGAAAGGAGGTCAGGGCACCCTTGCCAAGGAGGTCAGGGCTCTGTGCCCCATGGGACATCGAGGGACCAGAGCTGCACCAGTCTCCCTGGTCCCTGCATGGGGGCATGTCCTGCTCCCCCAGCGCGGTGCTGCTGCCTGGCCAACCCACGGCCACGGTTCTGGACTTGCCTCCTCTGAGAGGCCTGGGCTGGATCAGCCACCACCCTCTGCAGTTTTTCAGGCTGCACACACAAACCTGGAGCTGGTCGCAAAGTCCTGCACACTTCCTTTTGGGCTGTCTTGGCACACGAGCCATGGCCATGTGGGAATACACGATCCCAGAGCCAAATCTGCTGAGCGATGGCAGGAGTTCGCCGTGATCCTCACCTCCAAGTCAGCCATTTCCAGAAAACTCTCCTGTGATTTCCAAGCAAAGCTCCAGCTTTGGGGAGTGCCGTCCCCTGCACAGAAATGTCTGGAAAGCGCCAGCACCAGGGGGCTGAGCAGCGAAAGCAACGGTGGGACATCAGGCTGTGCTCATCTTTATTAGCTGTCTCGGGATTTAGGAAGGGTAACTCAAGTTCTGAAGGACTAGAACTAGCCGAAATACCCAAACTGGGATGAAGTTCAAACCCCATTGAACTCCTAGTAGTGTGAGCGCGCTCGAGCTGCAGTGAGGCCAACACAGGGGGTTCTCTGGGTGCTCCAGGGCAGCAGCGCCCTGGGACCCCTGCCCCACGCTGTGCGTGCACCTCACAGTCCATTGAGGCAGGATCAATATTTAGTGTCAAAAGTCTGCTGAGTGGGGAGGAAAAAAGGCTATTTCTGCCATACCGTGTTGGGGTCTTGTTTTTTAGTCTCCTCAGATCAAGTCTTATCTCATGGTGGTCCCATTCCACCCATTTGGGCCGCAGTGCTGCCACATTACCCTCCTAACAGTCAGCACCGGGCTATTTTCTCCGGTGAGCAAGGCCCATCGAACACCCGCGACGTCCTCGGCAAACACCGAGACTTTTCCCGCTCCTCTCCGAGACAGGTACAGTAAATATTAACCACGCTGAGGCAACTGAGTGGGGGAATGAGTGACTCTCCCAAGGTCGGGAGCAGGCTGGTGAGCTGGAGCCAGCAGCGGGGATGTCCTTGCATCAGCAGCAGGTTGCGGATGTCTCCAGGACCCGCGCGGCAGACACGATTTAAAGCCTCAGCGTGCAGCGCAGGGGCTGCTCGTGGGGGCAGAGCCCCTCGCAGCTCTTGCGAGCGGTGCGAGGCCAGGGCAGCGGCGTCACCCCGGCCGCGCGCGGGGACAGCGCGTGCCGGCCGCCCCCTTCTCGGCCCACGGGGATTAGCGAGGAGGCAAAGAGCAGGGTAGGAGCCAAAACAGACTGTAGGGCCCGGCGGCCGGGAGGAGAGCACCGGGCAGCGTCGCCCTTTGGGACGAGGGGCAGTGAAGGCGGTAAGAGTGGAGGCGGCGAGGGGCCGGGGGCGCAGACGGCAGCCACGTTAGGCCACACTGCCCGGCCGGGATGCCCGGTAGATCCAGAACGCGCGGCTGGGCACCACTCGCAGTCGGATGCCATGAGGCTCCAGCCCTGCCAGGCTGGCACGGTGACGCCATGTGACGTGGCCTCTTCCTCCGCACCGCTCGTTCCCGGCCTGCTCAGCTGGCCTCGAGGCTGCCGGGACCTCAGCCCTGCCGCATCCACCCGCACAAACGCAACATCCTGTGGTTCCGTGCGTCTCCCTTCCCGGATGCTCAAGTGCTCGGAAGTTCGTGCCTGGGCAAGCCCCAGCTCAGTGCCTTGGTGGCTACCAATGCTGTTTTATCATACACCTTTTCTGCAACCCTCCTTTAAAGCTTGGAGCCTCTTTCTCGGACTAAAAGCCCACTGGTTTTCACCAGCTGCAATGCAAAGCCAAGAGAGCAAGCAGCCCTGATGGTGGCTCACGGTGGGGTTTTGTTGGCTGTTCCTCCATCCATACCCCTGGGAGCCTTAAACCTGGAATATTTTGGCCCGGGCCAGGCATAGCAGCCTGTCCCTCAGGCTCCATGTTGGCCACCAGTGATGGAGCGCTCATCCCAGGTGCTCGGCCCAGGCTAGCCTAGCAAAGCTCTGATCCTTGCTCCACATGGCCCCTCGGGCCCCGCTCAGCCTGTTCTGGAGGGTGCCCCCCTACCCACTGAACGCCCCTCAAGCAGCCGGCCCCACGGGAGGACCTCCTCCTGGGAGACAACACGTTGCAACACTTACCTGCTTCAGAGATCCAGAGACCTGCTGGAGGTCATGGAGAAACCCTCTTGCACGGGCAGTGCTTCAGCTGCACCAGGCTCAGGTGAGCGTGTAGCTGTGGCTCCGGTCCTCCTCCTCCTTGCACGGGGGGCTCCATTTGCGGGAAGCTGTTACAGATTATTTGGGAGATTGATTGCAGCCGGGGGGACACCTGCACACGCTTGCGGGAGGCTGCTCCCAAGGCAGCAAGGAGGCCAGGGGATGTCGGTGCATGGTGGGGACTCACTGGCTGCCCCAAGCTCCTCGGGAACCCTCGAAAAATCCCCAAGCACCGGCCCCTGCTTCAGCCTGGAGACCAACGGGCTCTGTGACGAGGAGAATGAAACCTCGAGGGAAAACACAACTGCACTCCCCCTGCAGATCCCAACAGGGCTTTGGCTTGTTTTTTTTTTTTTTTTTTTTTTTTTTTTTTTTTTTTAAGCCCTTTTGGCTTTGGCTCTTTTTTTTTTTTTTTTTTTTTTAGCCCTCTGACCATTGCGGTAAGCTGAAGGAAGAGAGACTGTGTGCACAAATTGTCCTGGTGGACACGACCTGGGGCTGCTCTCCGCTGGGGAGAGGGAACCGCCGCTGCAAGGAGTTGCCTGCGCTGCTGCCGCCCGGCGCGGTGCCCGCTGCCCGCGTCCTCTTGGGCAACACGGCTCCGCCAACTTGCACAAACATTGAGAGTTTTCACTTCCCTACGGATCGGCGTGACTCTGCCCGCCGCAGCCACGGGGGCGCTTTGGAGGAGAGATGTTGTTGTGGGTGCTCTCCGACTTTGAGCGCAGCCCAAGACGGCGCTTGGCTCTGCAGAGCGGACGTTGTCTCTGTCGCTCGCGTCAGCTCAGGACATGGAGCTCGAAGGAAGGAATTAAGCAAGAGCTTTTCAGGCAGCTCTGAGAGCTCGCAGGATAGGACCATAAACACTGAATAAGGCTGCCTCAAAGCGGTGCCATATAACAATCTGAGGCTGTTAGGGCAGCAGGGTGGGAACTTTTCAAAAATAAAGCCTTTTTTCCTTGCGTCCTTGCTCCAAAGGCCGTTTCCTCGCAGCATTTTGCACAGGCAAAAGCTTCCAGGCAGCTCCATGGTTAAGTTTGAATTGGCACCACCAGCTCGACCTCCCTTCTCGTGCGTTCCCGGCCTCGTGACTCCATCCTCGAAGCTGGAGGTGCCCCAGCCTGTCTGCAGGGACAGCAGCCTCGCGCTGCAGCCATCCCCACACAGAACCTTTCCACTTACCTCTGGGGCAGCTGGGCCTTTTCAACTCCTCTAACTCTATCCAACAACATTTCAAAACTCCCCTGGCACCAGGTGACATGGGGAGCCAGGGCATAAACTCACAGTTATTTTTAAAGGGGAGGGAAATGAAGGAAATTCTCCCATTGCTCCATGCTTCTTCCCACAGGGAGAATTTCACCTTCCCACACGCAGATCTTCACTCCTGCTTGAGCCCAACACCCCTAGAGCCGGTGGGGAACCCACACAGTAGAGGAGCGAGTAGGAGAACAAGCTCCCAGGTTTAGGCTTTAAGGATATATCAGAAACATGGCTGGAGCTCAGACCAGGGACCTGTTAGTGGTGGCAAAGGGAGATGGAGCCAGAACGTGGCCTCTACCAGCCCTGGTGGGTTTGGGATCCCAGCATGGCAGGTGCCAGGGATCCCCCTTCCTGCCCAAACCAGGCTGCTGCAGGGGACTTGGAGCAGTGCCTGCAGCTGCTCAGGACCAGGGAAGCAGGAAAAGCTTGGGAGTTTTTGTTCCACCTCCAAGCATCGTTTGCAGAGATGAAGGTCAGCTGCTCCCGCTGCACACCCAGAGCAGCACTGATTGCCAGGAGCAATTGCTCTGCCGTGACATTCTGGCCAGCGGCGAGTCCTCACCTGCCCTGTTAGCTCCTGGCCACAGGGCAAGAAGCCGAGGCCTCCGTGCCTGTTGGGCTTGGCAGTGTTGGCATCTGCCCTTTTTTGAATCAGAAACCTCCCTTGTCTTTGCCAAATGCAACATTTACACCCTGGCCTTCTAATGCTTCCTTTTAAACCAGTTTAATTGCTCCCATGCATAGCTGCAAATTATCACACTGATGAGCTCGTGGTGCCCCGAGAGCATCCTCAGCTTTGCCGGTGCCAAACCCGTGTCTCCCACGAGCGATGGAGCCCCCGACCTCCCTCCTCCCGCTCCCGGGGGTCCCCCTGGCTCTGCTGGCCCCAGGTGGGACGCCCAGCAGCGCCGGCCGTCCCGGCCACCTCCACGTCACCTCGTGGCTCGCGTCCCGCCAGGCCCTGCCTGCCCGGCCCATTCCCAGAGGCGGGAGAGGCCAGGGCCGCACGGTGACTCAGAGCGGCCGCAAACAGAGCCGGTGTTGCGGGCCTGGAGCCGCTCGCGCCCGCCTGGACTTCGCTCTCCTTCGGTTCCTCGGTGTCATTAGAAAAACGCAGCTCATTGTTATATCCCTGCTAGGCAAACAACTCTCGCCAGCACCAAACAGAGCTGCTATTGTGCCCCTGGTTCCTTCTCTCCCGGCGCAGCCTGTTTTTCTCAGCCCTATCGGTGTGGCGGCAGGGATCAGATTGCAGCGCCGGCGGGCGCCCTCCAGCTCTCCTTGGCGCGGGCAGGAGGCAGCGCCCGGCGGGTGTCCCCAGGGCGTCCGTCGCTGCATGGGACGGTTGTCCTCCCAGTGCCTCGGGAGCCAGAGCCGAGGGGAAGGGTCTCCCTGAGGTCCGCTCCTTGGGACGGCCTCCCTGGGGCATCCAGCACGTTGTCATGGACTGGCTGTCGCAGGGGCCACCGCCTGGCACAGCAGCATCGTTATTGCACCCGAGCTTGAGCTGGATCAGCCAGAGGCACTTGATGGCATCATAGGGTGCAGCCTGGTGTAATAATGGGGAGGAAATCAGTGTTCTGCTCTTTTCGGAGTAAATTCAGCACTGAGAAGACTCTCCTTGCCCAGTCCAAGTGGATTCTGGCCCTTGTTGTTTCAGTTCTGGTGGGATCAACCCTGGCTAAGCAGCTTTGCTGGTTCATACTCAGTCCAGCCTTGTGTGCAATTAAGCAGCTCTGTGCAGCAGATTTCAGTGTTTTTTTTTAACAAGAAATGGTGTTTGGGACATTCAAAGGCACCTCTGGGCTCAGAATTACAACTCTCATTGATTTTTAAATGATTTCCAGATCCCAATTGTTGCCTTTTCTGCCCAGCTCACAAGGCACCACGGTCCTGGTCATCGTTCTCATCTATGTGCTCTGCTTTCCCAACCAGGCATAAACCGAAAATAGCTTCTTCCTCTTCATGCTAATCCCCTTGCAAACATTGCTTCTGCATGAGTCTCCATCCTAATCAGCCTCGGAGGTTTGTGGGAGATTGCAAGATCCTCCTGTCCAGGGGGGAGTTTCAAAGCCAGCTTTTCAGACCCCCAGAACAGCAGAGAGCTCCAGTTTGCAGGGCTCCTGGGACACAGCATTTATGTTTCTGACTTCTGGATGTACACAGGTCATGTCTCAGTCAACAAGTTTCCAGTTTTTCTAAGGCCACTCCTACCTGCTGTGGGCAGAGTTAAACTTCAGTGCTTCAGATACAACTCTCCCCCTCACCTTGACCCGTGCCAATATTGGCTGCTTTAGCACAGAGTGCAAGTCTTGCAGTCATTTCAGAGCCGGCTCATGGATTTAGAGCACTGACTCCCAATTTTTGAGCTGTTGGAAGAAGACGGACACTTGCCTTGTGGACACCAAATCAAGGTGGTGTCCAGTTCATGTCGTAAGAAGGCTAATGAGTTGATCTTTGGCGTGGTATGTTCATCCTGGCTGTGGTTACGTTTTATCATCTCATAAACAGGAAGCACATTTGCAAATCAGCAACTAAAAATGTGGGCAAGTGACCGTCATTCCTGCCAAGTAGAGACAGGCAGCTTTTGGTACACGGGGTTGCCCACACACCAGACCAAAGCTACCACAGTCCCAGCCCTCTGCATTAGACATCCTCAGCCTAGCCCAGGACCCAGGGAGGCAGATCTGAGGGCATCGCCAAGCCATACGTCACTAGGCAGCTGTGCCCAGGGAGTCCTCCCTCACTCAGGGAAGTGCTGCGAACGTTTGGGAAGACTTTGACGTCATTAGGAAGCATTCGGGCAGCTCGTTACACCACGACCCATCATCTTTTCTACCCATCGTGCTTAATGCGCAGTTGGGCTGACGTTGCCCTCGGGGAGCGAGAGCTGAGACACCGTCTTTGCTATGCTATTTGGTGAGCTTGAATGCCAGAAGATAAAATAATAGCTGCTGGGTCTAAATTGGACCAGGACCTCCATGTTTCCTGTTCCTAAGGAGGGATTCGGTGCAGGGCTGTCTTTCTGGGCCTGGGGTCAGAACAACCAGGGGACAGGCCCACCCTGCAAAGACTCCCTGTGACACTTCATTAATAGTTTGTTTGCCCAGTGGTCACCTGTGGGTGGAAGGAATCCCACGCGTTCCCCAGCGCGTGATGGTCGTGTGGAGGACGCGGGCACGGAGGCGCTCCGGGCGCCGTCCCGCTGCCGGCACTGCTGCTCCCGGCTCTTTGAAGGGTCAGAAGGATTTAGCAGAGCAGTAATAAGATTAGAGAACCCGCGCCCTTGGTCCCCTCTGCTCACATGAGCTCAGACACTACCTCACCCTTTCCGCTCTGCTCGTGCAGCCCTGCTCAGCTCTGCCACGTGCACGTGAGCCGTGACCTGACAGTTTGTCCCAGCCGTAAATAGCAAGGGGGAGAAAAAGCAGTATTATTGATAACCTTCTCCGTTCAGCTTTAATGAAAGGGATCTCACGCCCGGACCCAGCAGAAGGAGCAGCAACCCTCGGCACGCGTGCGTGCTCCGGCGCGTGCAGACCGGCCCGTGGGACGTCACCTCTCGGGGTGCGTGAGGGATGGGGCAGCCCGGGCAGCGGCGCTGCCATGTGGAGCAGCCTGGAGAGGAGCACTAAGCACAGCCCAGCTCTGTGCCAGTTCTGCTGGGCTTGAGCACCTGCAGGGAAATCGTGGAAGGAGGGACCTCATTTGCTTATCTCCACCCTGGACTGTGTTTCAGGGCTGGGAAGAGGCGGAATCAATGTGAGATTAAACTAGTTTGGAAAGGGCTGGTGAGATCCAGAAACCTGAAAATAGCAGAGGTCAAGTTTCTAAAAACACCCATCCATCTTTATCTTCTGGATCCAATAAAGATGCAACTAGAAAGTAGGGGTAGCCTGGATTAAACTAAGTAATGCTGGGGCCGGGCCCTGTGTAAGCAAGTATCAGATCAGCTCAGTGAGGCTTAAAAGCAACCTTAAAAAGTGAAAAATAGTTGCTCAAAAACATTGTCCTCATAGCAAAGTAAAAAGGAACTGTATTCCCCAAAGGTCCCTAAGATCAAATATATTTGAGATTTGATAATTTTATTAGAGTTACTATAATAATTAAAAACTGTTCAAAGGAGGAAAATGTGATGAGGTTTGTGATGGTGCTTAGTGTAGATTCTGGGGTGTTATTTTGGATTCAAAATACAACATTCACTCACAAGGCTGCAGATACATTTTGGTTCCTGAACATTTGCCATATCTGCACAACGATTGGTTACAAAGGCAGTTATTCTGGATAAATTAATAACTGTCATTTGATTAAGAATAGAAAGGGAGATGTTGACCTGGAAAGCATTCAGCTTCAGAATTATTAGAGCGATGCTCCTTGGTGGAATAAGGCAGGATTATCCTGCTTCAGCTCCTCCCCGATACTCACTCACCCAGGTTTTGAAATATTAGGCTAGAGCTTTCAAAATTGCTTGGCACTTAGGCCAGTACCCACAGCTGAACAAGCTGCTGGCACTTGGCCACTCATCACCTCTGCTGCCTGCAGAGCACTTTGCCACAGCCAAGTTCAATGTTCCCTTCCTTACTTATCAAAGCAACAACACACAAATATTTCCCCCTTGGAGAGGCCCAAACCAAGTGCCCAAGCAAACGGCTGCCACCCGCCTGCCTCCGGGAGGCAGGACCTCAGAGGCCACTGGCACTTTGCAATGGGTTTCATCCAACAGCAGTGCTACTCCGAGCAGGGAAGGACACCTCTCACCTTGTCTAGTGAGGCACATTAAAGACAAATTCAAGTAAACTTCACATCCACCCCCGTGTGAAGCCAGTGGGCAGGTGTTAGAGACAGACCAAGTTAAAACCTGAATCTCTCAACTGCTTCTACCCTGCTCTTGATACCAGTTGCTGGCAAAAATACATTTTTGTTCAGGATCTAATTTGAGAGCAAATGTAGTGTTTGCTGGGTTACGTTGGCGGATAGCAAGTAATACATTACAGAAGGGAAGGAGTGGGCACAGAGGCATCTCCAACAGCCGAGATACCCAAGCAAGTCTGCTCTGGTGTCCTCCGAGGACCTCGCCGAGTTGAACTGCAGTGCTAAGAGGCAAAACCTCTACAGAAACCCTGGCTACGACCCGGTTTCCCCTTGGAGACAGGGAACAGGACCTTGTTCTCACCGTGGTACCAACAAGAGTTATTACAGTGTCCTCCTGAGATCTCCCTGTGTCCAACTTTGTTCATACAGGTAGCAAATACAGTTCCTTTCCCACAAGATTTTCCATTGGAGGAGGCAAGGCTGAAAAGGGAAGGACGTCCAGTCCTGTTTCAGAGATGGGGAAGTGAGACACAGAGCCTGTTTCAGGCTCATGGATTAAGTTTAAAGCAACATCTAAAAATAAACCCAGAGATTCCAAGCTGTTGCCTTGACTGGAAGAGCATCCCCTTTCCCTGCCACTGGTTCCTGTCTCAGCACTTGTTCCATTGCTTGCTTTCCCCTGCTTTGCAACCCCATAACAACCTGCAGCGGCAGGAGAGCTCGCTCCGAGGCGCAGTCATTTATTCAGCAGAAATTCTGCTTGGTTGCTTCTGTTTCATGCGGAGATGAATCAAGCCAGGGCACAGGGAAGTGCTGCAGCACATGACGCCAAAGGAAATGTCGTTCCAGCTCTGCCCACTCGCGCTTTTTAAAACAGTTTTTACACCTCACTTTCCATTATGAACATGTAGTTTGGAGCTCACGTCATTGGAGCCTCCAGGGCTGCTCCCCTCGCACCCTCAAACACAGAGCTCAAGGTAAAGGGAGCACCCCCTCGCCCACAATGTAAGGTTTTTTTTATTTTTATTTTTTGATTAAAAAGCCACAAAACCAAAGGTGTGAAGCAGGAAATGACACCTCCTCTTCCAAGCCAAGATTGTTTCAGCTCTTTGCTGCTCCAAAGAGCTCTCACATCCTGCCCAGCTCAGAGCAGCCCATGGCTGCAGGGATGATCTGCTTCTGCCATCCAGTCCATTCACTCCCCTCGGCCCAGGACCCCTGGGCTCATCCAGCCGCCCTTCACCCATTGTGGCCAGCACGAGAACTTCTACCCTCCAGCCTCCGCCTCCCCCTTCCCTCTCAGCCTGAGGCTGTCGGGCTCCCTGGGCGCAGACACCCATCTCCATAGGGTGCTGGAACGAGGAGGAGGTGCTGGAGGACAGTTGTCCGCAGCCGCTGGGCAGGTGTCTGCACTTGCTCACCTACAGCTTCATGGACCAACATAGCAAAGCCAAAGAAATCCCCAAACCAAATAACATGTTTTTCATAACAAATTCATCGCCATCTTCTACAGAAGGCTCGAGCAGCAGCAGGCTCGAGATAATCCTTCCCTTGGCAGAACCAGCCCAAGAGCTCAGTCCTGGCTGGCGTCAACCTGGAAATACCGGGGAGGGGAAGTTGCTCTTCACCGCCTCGCTTAGCCCCACCTTCTATCCTGTTTTCCCAGAGCATCCTGCAGAGTAAATATTACCTTTGCCCCACAGAGAGGCTGGCACAGTTCAGGATTTGAGCCTCGGGTTGTCACTGGTGTCACAGCTGCGAAGGAGCCGTGGGAGCTGGAGCTGCGGGTGGCAGCGGGGCGGGTGGGCTGGGTCCCCCTGGCCCATGGGGCAGCCCCCAGGCAAGGAGAGCAGGGAAGGTGCAGGGCTCACAACCAGGAGCAGCCAGAGGCCAGCTTGCCAGACGAGTTTGCAGCCATGAGACAAGATCCAAAGCCAAGCCAGGTCAGTAAGGCAAGGACATGATCAGCAAGGGTTGTGGCACCTTCTCTGGTGATGCTGGGACTGGATCAGGCCATTTTTTGCAGAGATCTAGTTTTTATTTTAAAGTGTTGTCTGCTTCCCAAAAAGAGGGGCTTTGGGGGCTCATGGCCTTCCCCAAAGAGCTCCCCCATTAACCCAAGTGTCTCCCTCCTGCACCGCTCATCCGTGGCTGACTGCTTCCCACCTTCTACTTTCACCTGGAAAGATCCAACGGAGACAAGAGCCTGAGCTTGGCCTTGGCACAGCAGCACCCAGCTCAGGATTTGCTCCAGGGCCTGGGGAGCTGCCGACCTCCGCTGCCAAGGGCGATGCCAGGCATCTGGAAGCAGGTTATTCTGTGTCTATCCCCCGTGCCTGGGTGCCGGGCGTGGAGTCCTCTGCTCACCACTTGCAGAGACACTGCTCCCGATGAGGAAGAGAAAGCACAGCAAAAGGGTTCTACAGGATGGCCATTTCCACGGGACTTTCTCCTGATTTATGGTGCTTCAGTGCAGATTCTCCCCATTTTCTCCTCCAACAGGGTTTGGCCACTTTAGTGGTGTAAAGATACCTACACTTGGGAGATCCAGTTACTGTTTTTTCTTTAGTTGCCCATTTATAGGGTGTAAGCAGGAGAAACGAGTGGTGGGAGCTTTCCATGGGCCGTGGAATCCCTACCTGCAGGAGCCACCTCTCAGTAATGCTGGGGAGACAGAAACCGGGAAACTCCTGTGGTTCTGCCAGGCTGAACGGCCAGCAGCGGCTGCAGGGATCCCATGGACAGCACAAAACACGGAAACAACTTGGGATGGGGCCTTAGAATAAACAGTTGCCCTGCAGGATTCCCTGGAAAGGCCTCCAACGGCTCCCAGGTGTTTCATGGTTTCTGCCCCACCGTTTGTGGAGCGAGTCCAGAAAGCTCTTCTTAAACTTCTCATTGGCAAACACGTAGATGAGGGGATCCAGGCAGGTGTTTGCCATGTTGAAAACCCAGCAGACATAGTAGGCGACTTCCACTTGGTGCAACAACTTGCAAGACATGCCGTAGTACTTCACAATTATGCCGATGGTCCTGCAGATGTGCAGAGGCCCAAAGCAGACAGCAAAAATCACCAGAGATACCGTTAACATCTGCAGGGACCTTTCCTTCACCCTCTTGCCTTTGGTGCTTTTATTTGCTGCTTTAGCAATGGCAGCTCCCAAAAGAGCACCAAAGAGCAAGGAAATGGCAAAAGGGAGAAGGAAAAAGAATATACTGGTAACCATGTTGTAGAAGAAGTAAAAAGGGACCAACTCTGACTGATGAATATTCAGGCATCTTGGGGAGCCATTGACAGGTGAAGTCTTGAGGAGGAAGAAGAAAGGCAGCCCCTGGACAAAGATGACAAGCCACACAAACAGGGACAGCTTACTCAGGAAGGTCCTCTTCTTCCAAAGGGACTTCTTCTTGTAGCCCACAACAACATAGTAGCGGTGGATGCAGATGAGCATCAGGAAATAGATGCTGCTGTACACGTGCATGGCACTGAGGAACACTTCCAGCTGGCAGGCAAACTGCCCAAAGGGCCACTTGGTGCCCAGGCTGAAATAGGCGAGGCGGAACGGAGCAGCAGGGATGATCAGGACATCTCCCAAGACCAGGCTGAACTGGAGGATCATACCTGAATCCCACTTCTTGATGCGGAAGCAGAACACCCAGAAGCTCAAGCCGTTCAGGGGGACGCAGGCCAGGAGGAGCAGGGTCCCCAGGACAGGGATGGCAGGGTGCATCTCCTGAGGCAGGCACTCCGTGCTGTTGTTCATCATGGCGAGGAAAGCTCGTGGCTCTAAGGACTTAGCAGAAACGTCTGCGCTGCTACCTACAAAGGATGAAGTGGAAAGAGAAACCCGTGAAACTACCAGAGTTTGTCTTCTTGCCCCGTGCACGCCGAGGCTGAGCGTGGTTGAAGGCAGCAGCGGTGCAAGGAGCAGAGGTTGGTTTTCAATCAGGATTGCAGGTCTATGGCCAAAGACAACCACTGGCTGGCCCAGCCACCAGAGAATGAGACCTGGTAAAGGCAGGAGGCGCCACTAGCCTTTCACAAGTAAATAGACCCAGTGGGAATCAGACACCATCTTCCTCTGCTCAGCTGGGCTTTCTCTGATTGCACTGCAAAAGAAAGCAAAAGGCTAAAAGAAGCAAGGAGCAGCTTAATGTTCACCGCTACAAACTCCTGAGGGGATGGAATAACAATGTTGTTACTGCTTGGCTCCAAAGCGATAGAGCATTTCCTATCGCTTGTAAGCCGGCAGCACGGCCCCGTTGGAGCCATTTCGGCGGGTTTGGCTGCCCGGCCTGGCCGCTGTCAGCCCTCAGAGCTGCTTGCTCGGCCGCCAGCGCTGCCTGCTGCCCTGCAGGCAGCTTCTCGTCGCCACCGCACAAACAGCCGTGAGGCTGCCCAGGCGCTTCCCTGCCCGCCTGGTTCAGGAAGGAAGCTCCAAATAGGCCTGGGAAAACAACTGGCCCTGCCACCACCCTGCTCTGCAGTGACACCACCCTGCCCTGCGGTGACCGGAGGAGCACAAGGCAGAGAGGCTGCAGGAGATGCGAGTTGTCTGACTCACATTTTTCATACCACGATCTTCCTGGCAAAATAACCTGTGCTGGGTGTCGACAGCCCCGCTTGTAATGTTTCAGACCTTTCCTGGAGCCTGTGCAAGTCGCTCGGTAGCTCCGGGTTGGAGGGCAAAGCTGGGAATCCTCCCGCAGCCCAGGGGAGCAGGTTGGAGCATCCCTGGAAGCCTCTTCCTGGCCAGGGTCATGAGTGCTGCCGGCTGCTTCCCGCGGGTCCCTGCCCAGCTCAACCCCAGCAGATGTGAGCAGAGAAACCAAGTGAGCGCTAAGAGCCGCTTCCCAGGCAGGTAAAGTCGGGGTGCCTACACCAAATAGCAGTCTACACAGCGAGGCAGCCCCAGCTTGCGAGTACAGTGTGCACGGCCCAAGTCTTCAAATCCTTCAGGATTATGTCTATGGAGTGACCCAACAGGCAGGAGCAGCAGGGCCGGTGCCAGCCCCGCGCTCTGCCCAGCTGCAGCCCCTCTGCTTCTCTGGGCACAGCTCGCAGGCCCGAGGGCACCTGCCCAGCATGTTGTATGATAGGTAAATATATCTTTAATAAAGCACTTACCTGGATGCTGGGAGGCTGGACCTGGATGAAACCAGTTACATTCTTTTGCCTAGTGTCAAACTGCTGGATTTTCGCCCTGCTCCCAGTCCCGGTCACTGCTCGCCATGCTCCGAGGACGCGGGCGGGCGGCAGCTGGGCATCGCCCCGACAGCTCCCGGCCCTGTGCGCAGCCACCCTCCGCCGGGAGCCTTTTCCAGGAAGACTAATTTTACCTCGGCACGAGGCCCCACTGTGACGAGGTGCCCGAGGTGCCCTGTGGCCACAGGTTGCAGCTGTGAAACCCACATCCTGAGTGACGGGACAGGACTGGCCCCGCAGGAGGGAAGAGGCCTGAAGGAGCCACCTGGGACCTGCAGGCAGCTGAGCAGCTACTAGACACGAGTCCCTTCCAGCTCCTAGACGCGGGTCCCTTCCTTCTCTCCGGGCTTCCATCAGCTGTGGAAACCTGGGGCTAAAATGGGCCTTTCTGCTCACCCGGCCAGACGTGGTGGCTGAGAGGGGACCTGGCCCGAGCAGCCCCAGAGCTCCCATCCACCCGGGTCCCCCTGGGCTCCCTGAACACAAGGTACCCATTCCCAGTCCTGCTTTTAGCTCTTGTTTCAGCTAAACTACATGCTCGGGGTGTCCCTGCTTGAGCGGGAAGCTTGGACTAGATGATCTCTAGAGGTCTCTTCCAACCTTGAACATTCTGTGATCCTGTGAAACAAGGCACCCGAGGCATGGGTAGGGAGCACCACTTATTATTTGCAAAACTGTCGCCTAAACAGACTGGCTTCCAAGCCACAGAGGTGTATTGATACTGTGGACATACATATTTCCCTTGGCACTCCGCTTAGCAATCTGGCTCTTCCTGCTTTTGCCTCCCAAGCGAATCTTTCCAAACTAAGGTTTCTTTGTAAGGATTTACTGCTACCCAACTCTGGAAAGCTAATTTTAATATACGTGAAAATTTCTTTGTGAAGGAAGCAGGGAAGTTCTACTCTGAGTGAGAGGAAAAAGTGAGCAGAAAGAACAAAATGTCTGAAAATTGCTCAGAAAGTTGAAGGCAGCCTTAACTGAACAGGACAAAGCAGAAGCTGGTGAAGCTTTCACTTAACTTGAAGGTGAATTAGGCAAAGCACTAGCCATACAGTTATCTCAGGAACAGCAGGAGAAGTTAAAACTAACTTGAAGTAGAGGAATCAAGTCTCGTATCTGACCTCACAGCCCTGAACACAACAGGAATTTTGATCACTTTAAAACCTGCCTCTGCTTTTAGATCCTGTGCAACCTGTCGCATTGCACAGGGTTACGTTCATGGAAAGTTTTGTCTCTGCAGTCTGCATCGTGTGTTCAAACAGCAGGGCAATGAGCACTGCAGCAGCTGGGCCCGCCGTGCTGCGGGCGCCTCCAGCCTTGCCGGGAGGAGGAGAAACGCGGAGCAGGAAGAGGCTTCTGCATCTGACAAATGCGTCATGGAAAGGGGGAGCTCAGCAGCGAAAGGGCAGCAGCTCAGAGCGCTGCACCTGGTAAAGGAACAAGCTGATTTACTGGAACTGGAGAAACTGGGCTTTGCTGGGGAAACGGGGCCCTGCTGATTCCCTCTGACCCGCAGCAGGTCCGCGGTGCCGGGGCGCACGCTGCTCCCCAGGCTGCTGCGGCGCCTCGCACACCCCCTCCACATCACTGCCATCCAGGTAACTGAGGGCAACTCGCCCCAAATCTTTCCTTTGCGAAGTAGGACAATATCCCCAGTAGAGACTAAAGGCCCAGAAGGTGAAATGCTGGTGCTCCGACCCAAGGAACACTATGGGGCCACATGGAATGGCCCCTGTCGGGGGGTTATTTTGGTCAAAGTTTGATCCTCTGAAGCCTCCCTGAGCACTCCCGTGGCTGGCAGCCTGTGCTGCCCTGGCTCGTAAGCAACCACTTCAAGTCAAAGTGAGGTCTCTAAGAGGAATGCGGCTCAGTGCAGCTCGCAGCATCTATTTCCAGCAGAGGCTGCAGCCCACAGCACCATCTGCCTGGGACTTTATCTAACTTGATCTAAACCACATCAAATACTTTTCTTTTATAGTATTTTGCAATACTTGATGGGAAATGCCCCATACCATGCACTTGAATGATGTACAACTAACTAGGAGAAGTAGAAAGCATTCCAGGATCTCTCCTTTTAAATGCTGCTGGTTGAGGGTAACTAATCCCAGCAGGAATTGGGAGCAGGGCTGGTGGCAGCAGTCCCATGGTGACAGCAACCCTCAGTGACAACGCACTCGTCCCCCCGGTGCAGCTCGTCCTCATTGGGATGACTTGTCCCTTTCCCATGCAAGAAGGGGACACACGTGTCCCAGCATCTTAGGGAGAAACACCTCCCTAAGTGCTGCAGGTCCACAGCCACACTCACCCAAGACAGCGTAGGACAAGGAGCCTCGACATGGCTCCATGGCACTGCAGATGGAGCTGGAGAACCTGTGGACTCTCCAACGCATTGCCTGGCTTCCTGGGGAACCCAAAACCAGACCAAACTCCCAAGGGCTTAATGACATCAGCAGACACCTGTCTGCAGCTGTGTTGGCCTGGCCCTTTGGCCAAGCAGTAGGACCTGCAGATCCCATCATGAAGGCTGTGTCTCTGTGAGGGTCTTCACTTGGGCCACGGCGTCACACTGCTCACCCTGGGCTGACTCAGGTCTCTGCAGATCCAAACCTGCACCCACCAGGGACTAAGAGCACTTTGCCACCGCCAGCTCCCACTGCAAGGTGCATTTCTTTGGCAGAACCTTCTCCAAGACAGACACAGAACAATATGGATAGCTGCAGAAAAAAGGCAAAACCTAAAACCAAAGGAGCCCCTGTGCTGCAATCAGATGTTCCTCTGCAGACAGGGCAGGAGAACAAACGTTTTAGTCACTGAGCAGCAAAGAGGACCGTGGTCCTGTCACAGAATCATCTCTACGCCATCAGTCGTTCCCCTGGGGATGACTTGCAGCCGCAGGCTCTGATGAGGATAGGAAACCCAAACCTGTAAGGAAACATGCCAGGACTGAATGAGAAAGGAGCCAGTCTGAACAACATATATGTAAAAGAGTTTATTGGAGGTAAAGAGGAAGATATTTACAGCAATAAATCCAGCATGTGATCAGCAGAGCAAGGCAACCCTGTCTATGTGCAGTTCCCTGGGGGAGCAGTGCTCGGCACATCTGCCTGCCCCATCTCGGTCCATTCATCCCGCTGAGCTGGGCGCCCGGCCTGTGCAGGGACATCACTCTCGTCCTACACTGCCTCAGGATCTATCCAAACATAGATTTACACCAGATGCTCCCAGCAAATTCATGGACATTCTATCTGAAGAACACAGGAAACATCAAGCTGCATGCCCCCGCACAAGACTAAACCTGATTGAACTCCAGGCAAAAATCACCCTCAGAATTGCCTCCTTGATATTTTTCCTCCTAGCACCTTCACCACTCATTCACTGCAATCTGTGGATGCACTTGCATGTATTGGGATAGCCAGCTGGGAAAATAGCCACAGTGTCGCAGAGCTGAGGCACGTTTGCAAGGAAGTTTACTCTTTGAAATGTGCAGAAAGCAAGTTACGTGTTACTCCTATCTTCTTTATGGCACAATATCAGAACCCAAGGCATGAACTCCAGTTCCTCTGTAAGTGGAGATCTCCACCGGAGTTAGTTATCCAGCCTGCCTAGGACAGACAGGACACGTCAGAGCCCACTTCACCCAGCCTTCTTTTGAGGTCTACCTTTGGGAGAGGTGATCGGCAGCAGCCACGGGCCTGTTTCAGTACAGGGGTCTGGATGTCTAGCTCAGACACAGACACCTTCCTTCTGCCAGGCGATTCCTGCTATAGGTGACTAAACAAACACAGTGTTAACCCATGTGAACAATTTGCAAACAAGCAGACAAATGTGTAATTGCACCTCGTGGCTACTTGTGGATAACAAACATATAATCTGCTCAGACTCGCTTCCCTATCTGCTTCGGGATAATGCATCTGTGACTCTGAGTCAGGTTTATAAATGGTTGGCGACAAGGGAAAACAGACTGCGTTTGAGCCAAGCATGCTCAGCAAACAAGGCAGTCAGTTCTGCCAGGAGCGCTCGCTGGTGGGAGCTCAGCCTCGGCGTCCCCAAAGCCCTCAAGAGCCTCCCAGTTCTGCATGCGACGGCTACGGAGGGTGCAGGAACTGACTTTTGCCTCTGAAATTCAACGTTATGCTTAAATCACAGACTCCAGTAAAAGAGCCATAGCACATTCCTTTCCCAGCTATCTGCTCGCTAGAAAGTCGCTATTATATTTGGCTCCACTGCTGGGATTGCTCCAAAGTAATCTAATTAAGAGAGCACTGTAGTAAATTTCATTCAGTGGCATAATTCTGAGTCACCAGTTCGGGGCACTTCTCCGGTTCCACGCCAACGTAACGAAAATAACAGTGAAGAAAAGCAGAAGGCCACAGTCTCCCGGTGGACCAGACTTAACAAGAGAACAGCATTTCCAAAGCAAAGAGCATCAAGACTTTGGGGTACTCAAGTGGAGGCAAATTACCCTGGCAGTGGTCACCAGCTGAGCACCAAAAGTCTCCATTCACTTCTGGAAATGCTGCCTACCAGCTGTGCTTGGGTGGAAGTGAGAGAAGACTGAAAGCGTCCAAAAGCTTCCTGGGGCCATTCATGCAGGAGCAAATTCCATTCTTTGCAAGGGAAATCTGCTTTCTATCTACTTGACCCTTTGGAAAGAAGAGAGAAAAGTCACTTCTCTGTGTTGTGGCCTAACGTCACCCGCCGTTAGGCAACCCTGCTGGCCGGGGTGCCTCCGCCCCGGGTTCCCAGCACCCAGCATCAGGACCCCAGGAGGAAGGGGCAGTTCGGTCCTTCACAGTCATACTGGGCTCAGCAGAAAGCAGGAATTCGCAGGTGCAGATCACGGTGCCTGGAAGACACTATCGCGTTGCCTCCTGCAAGGTGACAAGCTGGCACAGACCTCGCGAGCAATGGTTGCGTCGGGCTCGGTTAGCACTCGCCAAGCTGCTCACAGGCTTTCGGGTGCCTCCTCACGCCTTCCGGATGATTCTTCCTGGTTTTCTCCAGTCCCTGTAGCGCTCCCGGCGCACGGAGTGGACCAGAGGCCTGGAGAAGCTGGAATGGTTTGATCTGGAAGCATTGCTGGCAAGGCACAAAGTGAGATAG
Organism: Rhynchotus rufescens; assembly: GCA_032273925.1. NCBI lineage: Eukaryota > Metazoa > Chordata > Aves > Tinamiformes > Tinamidae > Rhynchotus > Rhynchotus rufescens. Next base: position 19,368 of record JAVCKT010015698.1, read on the forward strand.
AGTTACTGGAGTGAGCCTGTGCTAGGGCCAAGTCCCTTGCACATTTTAAAGAAGAGCCACCAAAACCAAGATCTTTTGCTCTTTAGCAACTCCACTTCAAATGCGTTCAAGCATAGCCTTCCTTAAAAACCCTTAACAACAACATCCTGCAAACCTAACACTTCCTAGGGCTTGGAGTTCACTCATGAACGATGCAGATTATGGGTATGCCAGAATTATCCGGGCTATGGATCCCCTGTGCAGGGACACACGGGCGGTGCAGGAACGCTGCTACGGCTCCAGAGGCGCCGGCTGCAGCACGGCCGCCTTGGCTGACTCGCTGTCTGTGACCCACTCTGTCCTGGGGATTTCTACATACCCAGACGTGCTGTGCCAGGATTTGCTCTTTTACCCCCGCCAGCACCTTTGCTACCTGCTTCTAAATCCCTCTGCGCTGCCAGTGTCTCTGCTGGGCCTGAGCTGGCCGGGCACGGGCTGCGGGGTCCCCGCGCGGCCGCTGCCTCCGAGCCGGGGGAAGAGCAAGCACGGGGGTTATATTTTTTTCCTGGAGATTTCTGGCAGCGTCTCGCTGGACAGGCACGGTGAACGTGCACAACTGCCGCCAGCGCGGCGGGCGACGCGGAGCACAGCGGAGAGGCTGCAGGAACGGCCGTGAAATTCCGCAGGCAGCGCCTGGGCTCCGTGCCCTCCCGGCTCTGCGTGGGGCTTCTCCCGCGAGCCCCGGGGGCTCTGCCGGAGCCAGCGCGCGGATGCAGCCCTGCAGCCTGCCCCTAAGCAGGGAAGGCGACAGTGACAGAAGCACAGCGGGGCAGTGGCCATGGATGATGAATGGACCTGGAGTCACGGAGTGGGGAGCCGGGAGCTGCTTCTGGAGCGGAGGAGAAGTGTGAAGGTGAGAAAAGGCAGCTGTGCCACAGGGCTTCATACTACTGACTATCCACAGGAGGAGGAAGAGCCCCCAAATCCCTGTCGCTGCAGAGGGCACAGCAAGAGACAGCTCTGCCATGTCCTAATTAGCTCTCTGGTTTATATCTCCATTTCCTAATTGGTTTTCAAATTAATTACTGGAAAGAAGCAGACTAGGGAAGTGGCAGCTCAGGCCCTGGGGCGGTTCAGGCCCCGTGAGATGCAGCTCCAGCTCTCCAGCCCTGGCCCCATTCCAGACGATGCTGGGAAGCGAGATGCTCTGTGATCCATCCCTCCCAAGGCCTGGTTGGCTCTTTGCTGGGGCTGCGCTCTTACGGGAAGGGTTGGGGGGGCAACGTCTGCCAATCCTTCCTAAAATTAAATAATCCTCAAGCCGCTCTGACCCCAGAGCGCTGCCACCTGCCCCACACAGACACTGGATCTCGCTCAGATGTGGCCGACAGGCACTTCCCGGTCCTCAGGCCCCAGCACATATTATAGTTCTCGTTGTGCTTCAAGGGCACCTCTTTACAGCTGGAGGAGAAGAGGCAAGAATCACTTTTTGAGCCAGGAGAAAGCTGGGCAGCTGCAAATAGACAGTACTTACAACTCAAGCCTCCTATTGCTTTTAAGCTATTTCTCTACTGGGGTTGTCTCCACCCATGGCTGTAGTCCCCGTGCCAATCATTCCACCTGTAGCTACAACCATGCGAGGTGTAGCTCGGCTTTGCTGCTCAGGAAAATCAACCAGACAATTCGGCCCCAAAGAGCACACGGAGGAAGCGGTCGCTCTCCATGCTCCAGGTACGGGTTTTCCGCACGCCGCAGGGACGTCCTGTCCCCGCTGCCCCGCCTGGCCCTCCGGGCTGTCATCGTGGAGGCGCTTTCCATTTGGGGACGAGTAGCACCAGCGCCTGGGCCGTGGTTCCACGTCACGGCACCAGGATAAGCAGCAAGCGCTGCTCTGAGCGCTGCAGCAGCCAGACCCGGAGCAAAGTGGGTCACAGGAAGCTTTGCAGGCCCGAAGCCGCCAGAGCTGCCGCTGGCGCCCGAGATGCGACACGAGGCGGGTGGTGGGTCCGGCCGGGAGCCTCTTCAGCCCCGCGGCCGAGGGATGCAGCCCTCACAGCTGCTTTTGTTCTAAAAACTACGCAGGCTTAAGATCGCAGCCACCCCAAGCATTGTTACGGTGTCAGACTATGCGACATTTGAACAATACTTGCAGAGAGATATTGAAATTTTAGGGACGTGCTTTTTTCTCTCTTTCATCCGTATTTCTATGCCCTATTTTTGCTGCTGGGCAGAAACAAGAAAGGGATCAGTGTAGTGGGCACAGCCCAGGGACTGGGAGGAGACGGGCAGATAGTGACAGGCGCTGTAGTGATTTAACATGAAATCCTGCAATTACGGAGAGTCCCGGGAGGTTTGGGTCTCATTGATGAATATCGAACAGCAAGTGCAGCTGCGGTGCTACCCGCATTTGCTCCTCAATGTAGGTTGATGGGGGACCCGAGTCACGGAAAACACGCCGAGTTACAACACAGCTCTGTAAAATAGCAAGTCGCAGGCAGGGGTGTCTGTGTGCAGCTCACGATATGCTGCAGGTTCACAGGACAGACAGACCTCGCCCTGCCGCTGTGCATCAACACCCGGCGGACGCTATCTACATGCACACATTGAAAGGACTGTACATAGGCAGAGAAAAACCACACCTGCATCAAGAACCTTTTAAAGCATAGCATTCATCGACTCACCTAGCAGACCAAACCGGACCCGCTTGCTTCTTGGGCTTGGCTACTTGCTTTTGATACTCCATCCAGCCGCTGACCAGCTCGTGGAGGATCATCACGTAGAGGAGGAAAATAAGAATCCGGGGGTCCATTCGCGGCACTTCAGGATCTGCTTCATTGGGTACAGGAGACATTTGATCCAAGGCGACGGACAGGCAGCCGAGGGGGCCGTTCCTGCTGCTGGGGAAGAGAGAGACGGGCGGAGAGGGAGGGCTGGGAAGCGTCTGCCGGCGCGGAGCGCTGCCGGCTGCGGCTCGCGCAGATCAACGCTGCGAGAATCCCCGCGGGCAGAGGCTGCCGCCTCCTGCATGAGCCGCACGAGCGGAGTGAGGGCGCTCCCCTTCGCGGGGGCACCGCGCGCGTCCTCGGGGGCGCCAGGCTTCCCCCCTCCCTCTCGCCCGGCTTTGTCCGCATTAGGCAGCCGGGAGCTTCCTACCCTTTCGTGGCCAGAGCAGCCCGGTGGCAGCGGCAGCCCCTTCCATGGGCTGCACGGGGGGGGACGTGGCTGCTGAGCCCCATCTGGCTGCAGATTAACATTAACCCCCGGGCAGTGACGAGGGATTCTCCTGGCTCGGCGCCGCGGGCGCTGCAGCGCACCGAGGTTCCTCGTGAGCATTCCCCGGGATTTTGCAGCTGGGGAAGCTTTTCTTGCTTGTCTCGGTTCCTGTTCTCATCCCTGTGCGATGCTCCTCTGCAGCTGCTCTTCCCCCATGGCAAAGCTGGGGCTGTGCTGCGCAGGACAGCCCTGGTGCCCCTGCTGCCCACGGGCTGCCCGGCTGCCTCCAGCTCCTCTCCAGCCCTTCACCTCTCCCTGCCATTCCCCCTAGAGAGCCTTAGGGCTCGTTTAGACACCTGTATATAAGGAAGAAAAAAAAAAAATCGTTTTCGTTGTTAAAATCAAGCTTATTCTATATCCACTATCTGTTTCTGAGAGTATTTTACATACACCAAACCCATGCTATTTAAGTGAAACTTCACCATGAGTAAAGCAGGAAACCCTCCACAGTTGTTTAAATAATGGGATCATCTAGAAAGGAGAGCGCAGATGAAAGCGCCTCCCTGTGCTTAACGGGGCTGCATCAGGTTGTCACAGAGGAGCAGGCCCAGACGAGGGGCACGGCAGCGCAGGGGACACTGCACTCAGCTCCGTGCAGCTCCGTGCAGCTCACCCTGCGTCTGCCACGCAGCTCAGCTCCGACCCATCCAGCAACGTGATCCCCCCAAGGGGGAACAGCAGCCACATTAATGCACAATTTCGCAACAAAGTCGCCCTGAGAAACTTGGTTTTCTTACCTAACCCAGGTTACGGTACCTGCAAGGTCTACACTTGAGGTTAGAGTTTCCTCAGAAACTTTTGCCCTTCGAATATAATCACAGACAAGCACCCAAGGGCCATATATTGACAGTTTTATATTAAATACCAAAAGACAGATTTAGTGCACATTGAGGGATGCTAAATACTCATATATCTGCATGTTAAATAACCCACTAGTAACAACATCCCAGTCAGATACGCAGCTCCAAGGAACATGTGACTCGTCTTCAACTAAAGTTCTTCTTTCATTTATGGATCCAGAAGAGCTGACTAACTCCCTAATCTGGGAGGTCCTAGGGACGTGTGCAAGTGAATGGAATAACCAAGCCTGGAGGTGTTCCAGCAGCTACAGCATCGGGAATACTTGCAGTTCGCCACGAGAGGAGAGTGGAGCCGTTTCCACAGCAACCCCCGCAGTTGCCAGGCTGCAGGAGACGGCTTTGATGCTCGTACGAGGCGCGCGGCGAGGGGCTGGGGACAAACACAACCCCGAGGGCTGTGCACAGGCAAGCGCAAGGAATAAAGACAACATGACGTGGTTCCAGGGAAGAGCAGAGCAGGGCAGGTTCTGCCTAATCACAAAAAAGGAGGGGAGCAAGATGAGCTGGATAACACATTACAACTTACTTCTAATTTTATATTAAGGGCTGCTTCCTATGAACACACTTAAAAAAAAAAAAAAAAGTGGGAAAAACACTATTGCCGCACATTACAGCTTCATTGACTAATGTGCTAATGCTCCTTCTCAAATGCCACCATCCTGTACATGTAGCCACGCTGCCTCTGCTTTGCCGTCTGCAGGATTCAGCCAAAACCACCCGGCCTGAAAAACTTCTCACTGAAGTTTTTCTCACCACCCGGCCTGAAACTGTCCTTCAACAGTTATCTGAATTTGAAAATAATTTAGACTCTGGATTAAAATTTTGCCACTTCATTTGTAATACTATGTAAAGCAGAAAGACAATAATAACATTATTACCAAAATTTTTCATATGACAGTTGTTTTCCAAAGAGTTTAGTGATTAGTCACAAGAAATATGCTAATTCACTAATGATTCAAAGAAGGAACTAAAAAGGCTTATTTCACAGAGAACAATACTTCCAATGAGTAATTTGATCAACTCTACTGAAAACCATCGTTTGTTTTGTTCCACCAAACTCTCTCAGGCAGATGAATTATTCTTCCTTTGATCCACTTCATCCTGGTGCTAGGAACGACAGCAAGGTTTGATGAGGGGTTATGCGAAGGGCTATATGTGAATTTTCCTTGCTAAATACACTGTGGGTGTCTGTGGGGGACAGCGACCAAGCCTGACCAAAGTGCTGCTTATACCAGCTTGGATTTTTGGAAATCTGCTCCAGTCTCCAGGAAGAGAGGGAGAAAAGCCCCAACTGTTATCGCAGTTCATTGGGTTCTGTATCGCAGACGTGGGGCAGGGGAGTGGCCCAGCCTCACAAGGGGCTCTGCCCCCTTCTCCCTGCCCCGCTGCTCCCTTCCAGCTCCCTCACGCAGGGAGCACCCAGGCCCTGCGCTGGGATGGGCTGGTCTGGTCTGGGATGGGACGGGATGGGACGCGCGAGGAGCAGCCGGCGGCGGCCCCGGGACAGCGCCCGGCAGGGAGGAGCTGGCCGTGGTGCTGAAGGTCCCGGGGCGACGGCGGGACAGCGGCGGGAGCTGCCCGGGAGACCTTAGGATGGACTCCCATCCCATCCCTTGGGATGGACTCCCGTCCCATCCCAACCCTTGGGATGCCCCTGGAGCGCCAGGGCACCGCATGCTCCCCGGACGGCGCCGGGGCCGCCTGGCCTGGCCCCTCAGGAGCAGGCACAGCGCTGCGCATCCCTGCCTGGCAATGCCAGGAGATCGGCTGCCCCGCGCTGGAGCGCACGCTGCGGGACAGGAGCTTTCCACCCCGGGAATGCTGGGACGGGGACACAGGAGCCTCAAACGAGTCAGTAGCTGATAAATTAAAGGGCAATAATGAGCTGACATTTTGAGCTGCTTTCCAGAATTTTAACTGACCTTACCTATATGCGTGGTCAAAAAAGCAGTCATATACAACTAGCATATACAACTAGGCATCACACTGTCTGTATACAATTTGTGGCACCTAGGATTTTATCAGCATGTCACTAGTTTTTAATTCTGCCAATCCTCATCAGCCATTGCTGCACTGGAAGAGCAAACAGGTTCTAGTTGAGGGGAAAGAAAAAAAAGATATTAAATAATTTTCTCCCAAGTTCTAGATTTTTTTTTATGACAATGATTTATGAACCAAAGAGTTTAGTTTGACTCAGGCTGGATGGGTGGTTTCAGGAACTATCTTTCTTATTTCCTCACCACAGTCATTTAAGAACCTGATAAACAAGGAAAGACACTGATACTTCCTTCTGGGAAGCTGTTTTTAGCACAGTCAGACATAGGAACAGCAGCAGCTCTGGTCCGATGCGGCTCTTTTCTGCGCACAGGCTGAGCCCTGTGAGGGGACGCGAGGAGCAGCTCATCTCGCTGCACCACTTCGCTCTCCCCGCCGAGATACCTCTGCCCAGCGCACAAGGGTGTTAGAGACACCAGCTTCCTTTCCTCTCATCTGATTATTGGGCTTCGTCCTTCCCATCAAGCTCCCCTCGCACCTCGGCCAGGCCAACACCTGCGCACACGGATGGCTTAGCTGCGTCTCTACTTTTCTTTACCCACGGATGGTCCTTCTCGCATTACGGAGGATGGCATTGGCCACATGTTAAAATATGATTCCCCTAAAGAGCAAGAACCTGCCCAGTGCCAGGGTGTCCTACCAGCTCAGGGGCTCCCCTATAAACCTAGCTCAAAACCAGAGAGTTGCAGAGTGATTTCCAAGCACAGAACCACAGCAGGCAAACCCAAACTGCTCCCAACGTGTTTCAAACACAGCTCCCTGAGCACCCCAAGCTGCCCCGCGGTTCCCTCGCGAGCAGAGAGCACCACGTTGCAAACCACTTCAGTGCGGAGTGCCGCGCCAAGGCCCCGTGCAGCGGCAGCTGCAGCAGGACCGGGCGCCGCCGCCGGCACAGGGGGCTCTGCTCCCCGGGCCAGGGAAGGCTCCTGTGCAGAAACCACCCCTCTGCCGCCCCAGCGCCACCCTGTACCCAAGGGCACAAAGAGCTGCTGCTCGAGGGCTGCCTCCCTGCACCGGCGCCGTGCAGCGGGGACGCCTCTGCCTCATGCAATCGAGGCTCTGCCTCATGCGATCGAGGCAGAAGGACCCTGTGCTCCGACCAGCAGCCTGCAGAAACCTGGGTTCCTACTGAACTCCATTTAGAAGTTGGGACAAGCAGAGACTGTTCTGCCACTCTGGCTTTACTCAGCTTTTCAGCTGCTCTTAGCAGCCCTGCAGAAGGAAAGGGTTAAGCCTCCTCACCTCGCCTGGATAGGAAAGATCTCTGCAATCTGCATTATCTGCATCACATTGCTTTGGGAAAGCAGATAAGGAAAGGGAGACAGTAGCCCTGCATTAACAGCCCCCTAGGGCAAGAGGCAAAATGAGGAACTGAGAAAGGCCAAGAGATGTCTGGAAGAGGCAGAGGCTGGAGCAGCCAGGGCTATGACACCCTATGTGAGGCTGCAATATTAATTCCAACCCTGCAATGTTAAGGATGATCTGGATTTGTGTGGAGCTGCCCCTGCCCCCTGACCCGGCCCTTGCTTTTACTGCTTAGCTGCACAGGGAAACACTGGCAAGAGTGTCCGGAACTTGTCTGTAGGTGACAGGGACAGGGACGGAGCTGGGACCAGGTCATGAGACCTGCTGGGCTCAGCCCGCGTTCACATAACAATGTGACTAGGAAATAAAGGTGGGAAAGCCAAGTTGGGAAACGGAGGGGTTGGGAATACGGAGGTCTCTGCAGGCTGCAATGGGATCTATCAGAGCTGCATAATTCCTGGTGTGGGAACACTCGCTCCTTATGCAAAGCTGCTCCATGGAGACTTCTCTTCAGAGACGGCTGTGAACGACTGCACTCGTATTCCAGGACAGACCTTCAGACAGACCTTCACCACACCCAGCTCCAGTACAGATAGATCTAAAACAGTATTTACAGGATCTAGAAGCACATTTATACACTCATACTACAGGCAAATCTGTGCTCTCCTCCATCCTGAAAAGTCTGAATCATATGAAAAAAGGAGTCAGCAAGACTGTTTACATCACTTCATTTTCCTTCAACTCTTCAAAGTCAAAGACAGCACGAGTCACATCCCACATCTCCCACCACGTACAACTCATCAGAACCAAAACTCTGTTTGGAAGAGGAGCAATTCAGCATTTTCTGCTGCAGGGTACCTGCTGCTAGACCTGGCATTAGACACCCCTTTCAAATGCACATTTCCTTCCAGCCACCTGCAGGATCACCATTGTTTCCGACCCCGAGGGAGAAGAGAGTGTCCTGCCAACAAACAGGGGCTTTGGAGCCTTCACACAAGTAAAGATGCACAACAGTGTCCTCCACAGCTGGGTCTCCTCCTCTTTCTATCCTTAAAGATCCAAGATGCCTCATGGAGCCTTTCCTTACGGTTCCTCACGGTTCCAGACGTGATTTGGTGGGACTACTTGGGAAATAGTCAGTGGATCTGAAACCAAGACTTGGCAACAACAACTCTCTTGGAGGTTGATTTTTTTTTCTGATTTTCCACCATGTTTAGGCCTAACTTTGTGCTTGTATGAATTCAGTCCCTAACTCATATGCTACTGCAATATCCAAGTTTGGGTTAACACCTTTGTGTTGTTTTTTGGGTTTTGTTCTGGTAAAAACTTCCATTGTTCTGGACTGCAACTGAATGCAGAGAAAAATTATTTTCTCTGGATCTCAGCCTTTTCTTTTCCAAAGTGTTTTCCAAAGAGTTAAGATAATAAAACTGCAGTGTTCCAGAGCAGGAATCCAGCTAAGCCTGTCAACTTGTTTTGGAATCTGATGTTCACACACACACACACACACACACACACACACACACACGAACAGGAGCAGGTTTCCTAGCTCAAACACCAATGGAGCAGAACTGAGACAGCCCTGACCACTGGGGCAAGGTGGAAGCATGAGCAGACTCCCAAACCAAACCCTCTGCTGCTCTCGCTCAGAAGCAACCCAACCAGCACTGCACACGCAGGTTAGAAGCATGTTCAAGCTTAAAACTCCAGCAGGTCTCCTTTACACTGCCACACAGACAGAAAGCCAAAAAGCTTCTAAAAACAGCTCCTAACAAAATAGAGAGGGCTCACAGTAGCTGATGGTTATCCAGAGACATCCACACCTTTTGTCCAAGCAGATTCATTCGGTCTCCTTTTGTCTGGGTCCATTAAGAGCTACTTTGCAGCAAGTCGCCATGCCAAATGAAATACGGCTGTGTTTTGAAAAGATGCTGAACTTGTTTTGGGTGTCAGGCAGTTTATGGTATTTCACCACAGTAATCATCTTTTCCACTAATTTTGCACAGGAGAAGCCCAATTTCTCGGCTAGCAGAAGCCTCAGTTATTGAATTTTAGAGCTATTACTGATTATAATACCACAACTACAGCACTCCATCAACTTGATGGTGTATTTCAATACAAACAACTTGCTTCAGAGCTCGACAAAAAAAAATCAGTTGAATGTTAGCCATCCAAAAACCTTGAAGAACCTCTCTGCATTTTTACTACGATTTTTTAGAGAGGAAAAAAAAAAAAGTGCTCAGAGAGGATAAAATTGTTCCCCATAATTAAATTTAATTGTAAAACTTTGTGCTCCCATCAGGCACTGCAGGTTTGGTGAGAACAGGCTGCTTTTCCATACCGTATCACATCCATGCATGACCAAGGAGCTATTGCAGCGAGTCCAGGCGGAAGGAGGAGGGGTCCAAGCCGCGGCGACGGGGTGGCAGGAGGCAGGTCCAGTTGGGTGAGCGCTACCCTGCGCGCTCCAGGACACCAGCAACGCCAGCAACTACCCAGCCGGGCACTGCCAAGAGGGGACAAGGAATTCCCGGGCATGGGCCAGCCAAGCTCCACCCGGGAGCTCCGACAAGACCCGTAGGATGTAATCAAAGAGCACCTGGAGCAGAGGAAAAGGGCGAGCTCCCACGAGGGGGAACTCTAGAGCAGCACCCAGCGGTGCCCGAGCTCCGCAGCGGGGGCAAACCAGCAGCCCGGCCGCAGCCGGACGCCGCGTGGGCCTTGGCAGAGGGAAACCCACAGTGCAGAAGGGCACACAATTTCTGGCACTGCAACCTCTTGTTTCAGTCTGTGCACAAGAAGAGAAACAGACCAAGTAGAAAAAAATATGTTGTATTCTGAAAACTCTGTGGCTACTCAAACACATCAGCCTTTTGCAAGAAGAGAGGCTGAGAGAGCATCGATTGGGGCAGCACTCCCATTTTCCACTACCTACAGATCTCCTCAAGCAGCAGCACCCCCAGCATGTTTGTAGGGCTGTAGATACAGGCTGAACCACTGAGGTTTTCCTATTTGGCAGACAGTAAACCGTGGATCAGCTAGCCTGGATTAAAAGGTCAGCTTGCAGCATAAGGGGAGCCTCTTCTGACAAGAATCCCTGAAACAAGGTGAAAATAACCTCAGCGTCTGAGCAAAGCATGGGCTTGAACAGCTCCATCGTGAAAGGCTGTCAGCAGTGCGTGACATTTGGGTAAGTTACCACTGCAGCTTGAACAGAAAAACAACTCCACAAGAAGGCCATGGTGGTTAAAGCCAGCTCTCCTTTCCCAGGAGTTTGATGGCAGAGCTGCAGGGAGCCTGAGGCAACACTGACCCCACGAGTTGGGCTGGAGACATCAAAGCGCTGTGGACTAGAGCACTGACACATACACGCAGAAACCCAGACTGTCTTCCCACTTCTTCCAAAAGATAAAGACAAGTCACTGCATAAATGGAGAAATAAGGCACTGAGTGGAAGAAAGATGATGCTCACTTTCGTTATGAACACTTGAGATCTCAAAAGGACAAAGAAACATGCAAAGAAGAGCTGCCCTTGAGCAACCTAATATACTTTGTCCCCATTCTGAATCAAGCGTTGGATTAGAGACTTTCAGAGATGGCTTCCAACCTAAATTATTCTGTGAATTATATATAGGCAGTTTCATGGTTACAGAGAATTGGACAATTTTTCTTTCCAAGGTTCATTGCATCTGCTGCACTCAACGCAAGTCACCTGTGAACTCACAGGACTGACTCTTCTCTTGTACCCATCCCCCTGCACAACCTGCCTGAGGCTTACGCTGAGATAGTAAAAATAACAAAAAATAACTGTAACATTACAGAGAGAAACACAGATGATACATAAAGCACAGGCTGTTTCTTCCCCCACAGAGAGAGCTTCATTCTGCCTATCCTGACACCCTATTTCCATTAGGGAACATGTTAGCCTTTGCTTTCTTTAGGGGCTCCAGGATTCATTTGAACTCTCCTTTGGGGGAAAAGGCAGGTGAGAATGATTCAGTTTCTGACCTACTTCATGAAAGCCTAGTTGAGAAGAGGGCTGCTCCCTGCTTCTTGGTCTAGCAGCAGTTCTTGGTGCACTGGACTATAAAGCAGCACATCTTACCAAAAGCTCTACGGTCTAAAGCTGGGAATTGCATCAGAGCGGGTAACCTCTTACGGCGTTTCCTTCTGTTAAGCCTTTCTAACAGCACAGAGAGGCAAAGTAACAGCCAGGGGAAAGCTATGCTTACATGAGCTAGCTGTGCATTCATAACGGAGTTTAGAACTCGTTTATCAGTTCATAAAATTGAGTTTAAAAATACAAGATACAAAGCTTAAAAATATGCCTTTTCTTTTTGAAAAAAAAAGAACGTACAGTCAAATTTAAGCGGATCTACAAGACGACACTCAGCTATCTTTAAGAAAAGTAAACCTTTGCAATGCACTGCATACCAAGTTTTCTAACCAGCCAGAGCCAGCGAGCAGGGCAATTTGCAGTGTCTCCTGAAAGGGCTTCAGGGGCTTTTCCCCGCCGCAGGCAGAGACACTGGGCAAGGCAGTGCAAGGCCTCCACGCCCCAAGCACCAGGTTAGCTTTTCTCCAGTCTCCCTCCTGCACTAGAGCCTGAGCTCAGCGTGAGGTTGGCGTGGGCACAGTGGGCAAGGGCAGTTCCATGGGGGGAGTCTCAGTCACTTCGGCTGGACTGGGCTTGCGGAGCTCCAGCTTCTCAGTGAGTTGGTTATAAAGCTCCTTGACAGCTTCTCCGCTCTGCAGGGTGAGAAACAGACAGGGAAGAAACAAAAGTGAAACTTTGTTCCAGCTAAACGCTACAGGTACCACAAAGGTGTTAGCACAAGCCAAAGTACAACAAGGAAGTTACACGCTAATTAGAGACATAATTCGGAAGGCTTCATTTATTAATGAAGCTCCTTCATTTATTAATTAATTTTCCCTTTCTCATGTCTCTCCTTACCTGCTTGGTGGGTTCCAAAGCCTTCTGGAGAGACTCTAACTTGGTAGGAGCCACTTTGTGATGGAGATGAAGCAGCAGTCTTAGGACATGTCTATGGACATTCTCCTTTCTGCAAAGAGCAATTTTAAAGCTGAGTAACAGATAAAAACAAACATATTCTTACCTGACAAAGAAAAAGTTACCACAATAGTAGCAGGATGCCTTACACACCCAGAGACTGAGAGCTTTGCTATAATTTGCCAAAACATCTCAGAATTGCCTGAATATTACAAAACGCTAAGCCTGCCTTAGATTTCCACGCAATTCATATAATCAATCAACAGGGGCAACAGGGCAGGACTGTCTATAGCAGTTATAAAAAAGGAAGGAGAGGTTTTGAGCACAGACTGTAGCAAGCAGCAGCAGCTGGTCTCTCTTTTGGCCAGGCCATAAGCACATTCAAGAGACAAGAATTGTCCAGTTTAGGTAGTAATTTATAACCAACACCCAAAACTTTCAGAGTAAAGAAAAAAAAAAAGCTGAACCGAAAGATTAAACAACACATCAAAGAATCTCTGCAGCATCTCTCAGCTGCCTTGCAGACTCACTTCTGTTGAGGAACATCAGATTTACCTTGAGCAGACCGTGAGAAAAAAGCCATCAAAGAGACTGGTACAAAACTCCTCAAGTGCAAATTCATCACCCAGCAGCGTGAGGTTTCCAGTGAGCAAATGCAGAAAAATATCACTGAAGGCCAAGTCACTGAATGTCTCAGCTATACAACACAAAAGGAAAGAGATTAAGATTGGCAAGAATGTGCCAGACTCCAATTACACAGTAGCAGATGCTCCTGCAAAAAACTCTGTAGTGAATTTTCCTTCACTGGCTTTTGCAAGAGGTAATCCATGCAGGTGGCCATAACCTTCCAGATATATAACACTAAGAGCAGAAGGGATGACAAGAGTTTGTGGAAAACCCTCGTCTCCACCAAGACTGAAGTCTCACACAGTCGCTCGCTGCTGCCTGTACCACAAAGCCCCCTAATAACCTTCTCCTCAGTCCTCTGTTCATGGCCACATCCACCAATTGCAGGTTCTTACTGAATTTAAACCACAAAAGTCAGCAAAGAAGGTAATGCTAGGGAGAAGTTTAGGGCTCTGTTTGGTCTTGTTTTGTCACAAGTTTTTTCCACCACACTGTTGAGTCCCAAGGATTTCAGGCCATGTGCAAGTATTGTGAGCTGCAGAAAAACTGTCACCTACTGCTTTATCTTTCAGCTTCACTTCAAACAGCACTGAGCTAATCCCCTTGTTAACACATTCTTGGACACAAAGTGTTATTGACCTTAGGCCAATATGCTTAAATTCTTGGATCAGCACAAAATGCCAACTGTAGGCAGAAACAAGCACACGCTTCTACAGGCTCTCACAACTACATTACCAGAAGAGCCAAAACCAGAAAGTAACCTCTGTGACTCTAACATCACATTCACCTCAGGTTACCCGCCTTCCTCTAGCTCTCCAATATGAGACACACAACCACAGAACAGAAGGCAAGGACAAAACTCACCTAGTGCTGGCAGAAGTCGAAGGAAAGCATTCTTGTTCCTCAGTTTAGTGATGTGAAGGAAGTAATACAGCCCAATCTCGCAAGCTATTCTATTCTCCTGCAAGAATCTGTCACAGCCAAAAAAAAAGTTCTTAATCAAGCAAGTACAGGTCTCTTTCCCCAAAAAATAAATAAATAAAAGGGTCACTATATCCACTGCTATAGTAAGAAAATAATAGAAAAGAAAAAAGAAAAAAAAAAGAAAAAACCTCTACCATTCAGCAAACATGATACTGTCTCACAATCAAATTCCTGGACCAGATGATCTCTAGAAGTCCCTTCCAACCTTAACTATTCTGTGACGGTGAACATTTAAGATAGCATTAAAAGTGCTCATTCACAATGAGATTTAAGAGAGACCTCAAAACTCAAACATGAATAAATTTGGAATTTGTTTTGTTTTAAAGTTTATCAAATGTCAAATAACAACACTGCAATCAAATAGCTGTAAGTCCAGCTCCACCAGGATCCAATATTCTGAATTTGACATACAGATAAGATTTTCCTGGAAATTACTGCAACAGCTGAATACCACTGAGCACAGAGAGGATGTCTGTTTATCTTTTTGAAGTTCCTGGAGTGACAGGTCATCAACAGAGAATTGTTGTCTCTGATAAAAGTCAATCGTGCAATCTACAGTAGCACTCATTAAACAGCGAGCATGGGCAGCTACATTCAAGTGCTGTCACTCAGACCTTCACCATGCCCTGCTCAGGAGGCTACACAAGCAGCATATTTGAAAGCAGTAATACCAGATGCTTCCATATAACCTGCAGTATTATTTTGTGTAAGTAACTTTTATTTGAGGAATCTTAGTGGAAAGCTGTTCTGCTAAGGGATAACTTCAGCCTTGATGAAATCGCTCCCCAAGAAAGCCTTCATTTTAGCACATGCTCTTCCTTCCTGTCAGTGTCAGTTGGCTCTTTGGTATTCTGCTTTGATAATACAGCTAACATGCACTAACCCAGTCAGGCCGATTACGTACTTGGTGTAAGCTTCGGGAATCGCGCTGGGATAAGGAATGGGCCCCTTCTCTTCCGAGGGCAGTTTCTGATCTACGGTGAACATGTGGTCGTCCACCACAAAGGACATCACCATGGGTAAGAACTTGGTGATCAGTTCAGCTTCCTTAGAAGGATGGAAGAACAGGGTGGAGGGGAAAAAAAAAAAACATGTGTACATCAGTTCATGCCATCTAACAGTCTCAGAGCATTGTAACAAATGCTGGGTTAGAAATAGCTCTGCAAGAGGCAGATCAACCTGTGTTGCACCAAATTCACAGCATAGGAGGCTCCCGCTTATGAAATCACAAATAAATCAGATTTTAATTATGGAAGTGATTTCTTTTAGAAGGAAGCTTCAAAATTTCCTTCCAAAAGACTGATGAAAATATTTCCAAAGACTTTCACGAAAAATCGTAGTGCTACTCCTGGCCTGTCAGTTACCTTCACTCTTACAACCTGAGTAATGCACATTCCTCCCACAACAAAAACTGGGATGCGTCATCAGCCAGCAACACACACCCCATAGCCTTCAACTCTCCCCCATAGACATTTGATGTTTTACAGTCAGAACAGAAGCACCAAATGTCCCTTGAGACACCGGCCTAGGGTGCAACACTGTGGTTAGCACCTCGCTGCTACCAGCTGAAGCGCTCTGCGCCCGGAGCTCTCCAGGGATGTCTGTAATACTGGCCAAAGAAAGAGCACAGGACAACTGTCACTGAGTAACACAGCAGCTGAATGTGGTATTGCATAAATTCACTGTCACACAAATCTAAAAGGCAAAAATATTCTTCCTGTTGATGAGAAGCTGCTACACTATTACCTAAGGTTCACAGCAGCCTCTGAAATCCTGCTGCTCTGTGAACATACACATATTTTTTCCAGAAAAGCTACACTGAGTGGCACCCAGAAAGTTGCCCTGAAGATTGAAACATGAAACATAACACAAAGACCACAAGAGACAAATCTAGAGAAAGCTCTCACCATTTTGGGCTCCTTGAAGACCTGGCTGTCAATCATGTCCCAAGCCCCCTGTCCCAAAGACAGCATCCGAAGGAGCAGCAGCAGATCTGGGCTTTCCTCGAATTTTAAGAGGAAGAAAAAAACAGCTATTTTCATTCTTTCCTAT
>JAVCKT010015701.1:0-11236 GCA_032273925.1 Rhynchotus rufescens
AGAGAAAAGGCTGTATAATTTATTAGAAGGCCTGTTTTTTTTTTTTTTTTTGTAGTTACGTATAATCATATATCAATTTACTATGAGCAGAGCTTTAAGGACTGTCCATGAGAAAGGCTGAATCTTCGGTGATTTGCAGCTCTATTTGACAGCATTTAAATTGTTTGGATACATTTTAAGAAAACATGCTGTTTTGATGTGGTGTTTCCCCATCGCCAAATCATGCTGACAGCCTCTAAGTTCCTCTGCCATTAGTGCCGTGCAAGGATGTCTTTGTGGCCATCACCACACATAATATCTGCTTTGGGAATAAACTCTAAAGCATCTAACTCCAGTGTCATTCAAAAAGAGGTATTGTTGCCAAAGACCATGGTACAATAAAGGAAGATGCTGCTCTGTATTTTCATTGAAAAGTTCACAAATCATGCCTGGAAATCCCTCAGATGCCTGCTATTTTTGCTAGATACCATTCAACAACAATTAAAACTACAATTTTAAGTGCTTTTCAGATTTAATGACATGGAGTTTTAGGTAGAAAAAAATCCCTTGTAATAAACTCAAAATTTTATTTTTATGTTATCTATAAATTTCCCAAACTAAACATAGTGAGTTATTACACAAGCATGTCCATAGGGTGGACTTACCTTTAGTTACAGTGCCAATATGCTAAATATAGTACTGTCCACTTCTGGCTCTTCCATTTTGGTTAGGATTTTGCCTTTCAAGCATGATCGTATTGGCAGACAGTCTTAACCTCACTGATGGGGTGAATAATTAACCCTGAGAGGAAGGAAAGAAGACTGAATTAATGCAGCTGTGCTGCCAAGGTAAGAATTATAATAATAATAAGGTCTGGATTTTCTTTAGTTTAAAAACAACATGATCAATTCGGGGAAGATAATGCACCAAAATCTCCAGCTTCACACTCTGCAGTGAGGAAGAAAGAGAATTTTATAGTTTCATGTTATCACTGAAATATAATAAGTAGCTACCAGTGAGTGCTGAGATACATTTTTCCCTACCCTACCTAGGTATAAACAGGAGTATAAATCCATACCCTGTATGGATAAGCACCTACAAGATACAAAAATCCAGCATGGGGCTTAATTTCAGCCTCATAAATAGCCATTCCTTTTAGGAAAATCCAAAAGAGGGTGATAGCTCTCAAAAACTACTGGAGTTACAGCAGTGCCAGGATGTCCTGATTGAAAACAGGAGGGAAAGAATTCAAAACAGGCCAAAACCATTTCCTACCAGCAAGCAGATCATGAAATGCCACAAGAGCCTGCTGCTCACTGGATTATCGGGACATGATTTATTTCACCAAGTGTATGTGCCTGTATTTCATATACTTATAACACACCCAACTGATAAATAGAGACCTAAAGAGAAGCTCGGTAGAAAGAGAGAATCTGAGGCAGAATTTGGAAGACTGGATCTAGAAACCACTTCTGAGGCTGAGAAACAGCTCCTCTGTGAGGGCTACATCATTGTATAGGTCTGCAGAGAAGCCATGGACCAGCTTTGCAGCATCCTGCCAAGGCTGTAGATCCTGCATCTGATCTGTAAAAGCAGGTACCCAGTCTAGCGGGTTAGGAACAAGCTGCTACTGTGAAGTTCTTGAGAAAATCCAGTGATTTATCTCAGCATGCATCGGCCAAGGGCTCCCAGGAACCTGGCACTGAGCAACCGAAAGAGCAGGTCTCCGTGCAGGTACCTGCAAAGCATCCAGCAAGTGCTCTGCAAAAGCAAAAATGAGGTTTGCTATTGTCTTTGCTGGCAAATACAAATTATGTCTGGTTTCTAATGCAGATAATGATTTCTGAAACAATAGAAACTTGTGAATTAACACATAAAAAGCTTTTCCATAAAATATTTCAAAGTCCTTTAAAACTCTAAGGTGTAAGCATATAACATAAAATTTGCACTGACTGCTCCAAATTTTATTTTAAGCATCTTTAAATTTTAAGCATCTTTTTTTTTTTTTCTTGGTTGTACATTCCTTACTTTTTATAGTTAAAAGTAATTTTAAAGCAAAAAAGAACATAAACAATATACACTGACTCTTGACACTCCATTGCTTTTTTAAACTAGAATAATAAAAATTTGCAAATGAACAAAAGAGTGGGAGGAAGATATCTGATTTACAATGTTTTTGAGATAAAGAACACTATAAAAAAAGATCAATGTGAATAATAAAGCATTGTTAACTGAGTCATGACATTTCTATTCTCAGTGAAGATTTGAACAGTAGAGCTCTGCAAATGAGCACCTTGTGCCACTTTCAAAGTGGGAGGAAGACATATAATTATAATTTTTAAAGTGAAGAGAATTTTAAAAAAACTCTGTGAAAAAGTTTATTGAAAAACATATCGACATATCAATATGACATAAATTACTTTAATTTTATTAAACTAGGGGGAGGGGAAACCTCTTTTTGAAGACCAGCTGCGGAAAGCATTCCTTGAAAAGAATTTTCTTTATTAAAAACTCTTTTGCTAAGATGAAACAGCACTGAATGTCAGCACTACCGTATATTTATTCTGTAACTCTTCCAACAGCTGAGATCTATAAAAGAAACATATTTTCAAAACAGTTTTAACCTCCATTGTCTTGATCATTCATATTAACATTTTTTGTGTCACCTACTGAAATCCCTTAAAGGAATCTTTTTTTTTCAGTCAAAACTAATGAAGCCATTTTCTTAAACAGTCTCCAAAAAGTAAAAAGGAGGTAATGTTGTGCATTTTATCTGACATACATTTTCTGCCATCTTACTTGTTTGCTTGATGAGAGCAAAATTTGATATTTCTGTTATCAAATGGCAGAGAAAGGTGATTTGGGGAGAGGAAAGTTAACTCTGCCTCTGCTGTATGTACAATTTAAATTCACAGTGAAAATATAGCATTGATCAGGTTACTCTGGTTGAGCCATTTAGTGCTTTGGCATTCCTGAAGTTAGGTCCCAGCTGTGAAATCACAGTTTGGGCCAAACTCTGCTGTTAGGTGAGTGCACATGGCTCCCATTTTCTTCAAAGGGAAGGACACACATGGCCAATATTTAACTTTCACCTTTTCCATTCTGTAGCTAGCAAAGCCGGATTCAATGCACTGCATTTAGACAATTTAATAGAATTAAGAATATAGTCAAGATTTTCTGAGATTTACTTGTGAGCTGGGCTATATAATTCAATGCACCTCACAGTGCAAACACTCAGCATATTCTGAAAATCAGACCATCTCAAATGACTTGTTTTGAGCGGGTAAAATCATAAATCCCTTTGAGTACCTAACTCAAACCACAAACAGGGGGCAGGAGATCTCTTCAAGACCGTGAGCTCCAGCTGGGTTGGGATGTTCGGAAGTCTCACCATGTCCAATCAATTTTGGGTACCGGCTCTGCAGACATTTCCCTCTTGGATCACGAAAGGAGAAAGGATGTGTCCCAAAGCAAAATCCAGCTGACCCCTGGCATATGCAGATTTCCTTAAAGGTCAAGTGGAAAACTCTCTTACCATCCTTGCTCACTCTCCCCTTCGATTTCCTCCGAACCCATCTGTTCCTCGCCCGGCATCTTCATTCCCCGCTTGCCTCCCTCTTCTTCCTGTGTCCATCTGTTCCCATCTTCCTGAATCCGAGCTGGTGGAGAGAAGGAAATTCAGTCATTCACTGAACAGATTTTGAGATGAACCCCCTCCCTTTCCAGCTCTGACTTCATTCATCACGGTAAAAATTATAATGAATAGAAATGTTGAAGGTGAAATTTTATTAGGGATTGTGTTTCTTTCTTGTAGCAAAAGCAGCTAAAGCTGCACATAAACATTGGCTCCATTCATTTCTTTTTTTTTTTTCTTTCTTTTTTTAATATATGGTATAATTAGCAAGAAATATTAGTGGAAATGCTTGGTATGCAGTCCATCAAAACATGCCTGTCAGAGCTTAGGATCCAGGCCAAAATATTTTTTGCCAGTCCTGCGATGGATTTACAGTGAGCCTATAGCAGGCTTTGCAGTCAGCTAGGTATCCAAATCATGAAGTTAAAAGGGACACAACAGGGTCCAAAATTCACATGGGACAGAGTTCTGCCAGCAAGGAGGTCACCATTGGCTTGGTCAATGAAACAGAAGTAAGCAAACCACCTTCTTCCTCCCACCCCGGGGCTGAATTGGACCAGACACCCTGCACTTTTTGGCAAGGAGAGGTCCATGATTTCAAGAACCAGGACATCACCTGCTGTTCCAAGACACTGTTTAACATTGGTGCATCACAGCCCCATCTGCAATTCTAACCCAGAAACACCTGAAACTCCAGTAATATCAGGACACCTATTTTTCACCTCTTAACTCACTGCAGTGAACAATTTCTACAGATTAAAAAATAATCCCTTATATTTGTGACCATGCAGAACTTTGTCTCTTAGAAGACAGCTGTGAAGTTTCACCTGCTGCCCATTTCCATTTGTAATTTAATTTTTCCACACTTTGCATTTACAAGTAATCATAAATAGTATCTGTTGTACATGATATATTTTTAAAGCCTCCTCAGCTCCACTTATTTGTTCCGATCTCTAAAACTATTACTGTTCCTGCAACAAACTGTAAAAGGAAGAGGGAAAAAAAAAAGCTAACTGCTTTTTTTTATGCTGGTCTAGCATAATCTTTATTTCTTTAGACACTTTGTACAAACATTAATTTGATAAAAGACATAATGGAGATGGACCCACAGCTGAACTAAAGGTAATTGCATAAAAATGAAATGAAGACCTATAATTGTACACTGCTTTAGCCTCTATCGCACTGTTTTCTGGAAGCAAGGATCTTGCTTGTCATAGCAAGTTGCTTGTTACGGTGACTGCATGAAGACTTGATCTAGCTGTGCAAGACAAGTATAACATTACTTAAAGGGAGCTTTTCAAACTAAGAGTCTGACACTAAAATGCACTGTATTTTCAAAGATGTAGTATGCTTTAACAAACAGAAGAGTCCTTGAGTGACAGCTTTTGTTACCCTTTTGTTTGATGGTGCTGTATTGAAAAATTCAGGTTATGTCTGTGCCTTTCTATTTCTGGTTTTGATTTCTCTTCAACAGCACTTCAAGAATAAAATTTGACTTTGAGCATGAATAGTAGAAGTCAGTGGATACGGTAAATGTTAGTCTGGTATCTACTGATTACTTGTGTCTGATTTTTTTCACTCTATTTTGTTAAATGCTTAAATGGATTCTGTGGGTCATGTATGTTTCAAAAAGGAGGAACACAAGAGGTCTATTGCAATTTAAACTAAATGCTGTGAATTATATACTATAGGATATAGTATACTATATGGCAGTATATATGGTATATATTGCTATAAACTATAACTGGATGAACAAGATCCATTTGCAAGATTGGCACCCAAATAATGGGTGGGGTTTATGTCTTCTGGACCTGCAGATCAATGATTATCCAATAAAACCAAGGCATGAGGAGGCCATGGCTTCCTCCAGGACTCTGCTACTTCAATTAGTCAGCCTTTCCTGGAGATGGTGTATTATTGAATGAAAGGGCAGGGGAAATTGTGATATATCATTGATCTATGAACACTGCAAAACTGCATTTATAGTGCCTGTAAGTACAGCCAAAGTGTGTGAATTTCCGTATTTTGGACTCAAGAGGATGGCCAAGGAGTCAGAGAGGCAAGAAACCTGTATTTACCTGCTTTGAGGAGGAAAAAAATATCAACAAATTGTAATATAAAATTAATAAGTGAGCAAAATCTCAGACCTGCCTTGCCCAGGATGCTTGTTTCTGTGATCAGTTGTGCTAACTGCAAGGAAGCACCACTGTGCTTTGTGTAGTGTTGCCTCAACCCAGAGCAGTCACCCAAGACCATCTTAAGCTCTCTCCTACTCACTGTATAATTCCTTTGTCATAATGCCTGCAAAATATGATGATTTTCGGTTTACAGGACTGATCTCTGTGCCAGAAGTACTTGTTTTCTTCCTTCCACTTCTACCTACCCCACCATTTGCTTCCTGCCTAAGGCTAACCCCTAAACTCACTGGGACAGGGACAACCCACACTTCCTTCCTAGAGGACCTTCTCATTGTTTTAAGTTCAAAATCAAACCAAAAATTCTTAAAGCAATGATTTAAGGCTAAGAAAAATAATCACTCCTCCTCTTGATCCTTTTTTAGAATACAGAAAGTATCAAAAGGGAAAGCAAGGGATATGCAGATGTTTCTTCTTATTCCTTGCAGAAGAAAACAGACTATCTGCTTTTGTGCACTTACTGCTCCTCTCAAAAAGTAATATTTACAAAACTGAGGTGTTTGTAATGATTGATTTTCTGTATATAGCTTAAGAACAAGCATATCACAAGATTTAAGTAAGATAAAGAGTGAGGCTGTGCTTGATGCAAGATGTTGGAGTTATTCAGCTGTAGATAAGAACTGATGAGGTTTTATCCTCCCAGCAGTAGAGAGAAGTTTCTTGGCCTCTTGATCGCTTTGGAGAGCAAGTGAGACTATTTATCAATGCATCTTTATCTCTGCCTAGAAAGCTCTTCAAGAATAAATTGAGCTCAGAACTCTTAACATTTTGCCTACTCAGGTCTTAAAAATTAAACTCTCCCTCTGGTTTTTGATCTGCATCTCTGACAGCATCGACAGTAATAACCCATCTTCTAATTGACTTCCAGACCAACACCACAAGTATGAGTGAAGTTACAAAATAATGAACCTGCATGTTAAACAGAGACCATCTGGCTTTCTTTGTAACAACGTTATGAGCTATGGTGAGCTGGCACATCTGCATCTAGGTGCCACCTAGATGCACACTGTTGGCTGTAAATTTAGGAAAACAGAGAAGGTGTTGAAAAGTAGCAAGATAATCATTTTGCCTTCTTTCATTTCACCAATCAAACTTAGAGTATCATCACACCCTAGACAGATTTCAGAGGCAATGATTCTTTTCTCTCTCTAGTGTTATAAAACACAATGAAATGAATTATTACTCAATTGCTAAGTCCACTGGTTTCAAGAGAAAGTCTTAAGACTGGAAGTTGACACCGTCTTATTCTGTGAATAAACTTTACCTATAGAGTCCCACTGAAATCATTAGGCAAGTAAGGTTAGGTCTTGGAATCAAACAGCTGTAGGCTTAGAAATTTTGCATGTGTGATTCTGTTGGATCTTTGTCTCACAAACATACCACTAATTTTTTATTTTATTTTTTTAATTCTGCCAGATAACCAGCTTACAAATGAAAAGCATACGGATGAAAAGCCTATGAAAGGCATTGCTATGAGTCCTGTCTCAGAATTCAGCATTACAGATGCTTCATCAAAGGATATCGAAAAAGAGAAGAAATTGTCAGGCTCTAGCACATCATCCATTTCTTCCCTGGGGAAATGCAGAAAATTCACCTACATTGAAGATGACGCATCAGTACATCAGAGAGACAGTGATGGTATGTTTTATAAAACAGATTGTATTTAAGCTGATTTCTAAATAATGACCATTTCAAGAGCACTATGTGCACCAAGCTTGTAATAAGTACTTAGAGGCCAAACAGCAAGTCCAAGAACATAGCCAAAAGCATTACTAGGTTGCCCTATAGATGTTTTTTTGTGGCAGATGAGAATCTGAAGATGATGATTTTAAACTGTCAGTGAAATTAAAATCATAGAAGAGCTTAGAGCCTTTGTACTTTTGCAGACATTTTCACCGAGATGATCTGTTGGTATCAGAAAACATACACATACATGTATGTTCCCTTCTCTCCAATAGCAGGGGCTGTTGTTTTTGTTGTTGCTATTACAGAAGCTGTTGTGGTTCCTGAACAGATGCTGTGTTTAGTGGTCTGGACATAGGTTATATGAAGCAGTATACCATTGCATGCTACATTGCCATCCTGCTGACCCACCACCAAATCTTCCCTGTGGAGCCCTTACTGCTAAACTCATGTGGGTCATGATGAGGAGGTTTCTTTATATTCTGCTTCTGCAGCAAATTGCATATTCAGTAAGGTACTTAAACACTTGCTTATTGTTAAGCATAAAAGGTGCACTGTGTCCTTAAACTTGGATATATGTTGCTGTTCCCAAAGCAAATGTGGTCTTGCAACTTTTATATAGGTGCTAGAACTTCTCTCAGCCTAAAGGGCACAGTGTAGAGATAGGACTTTTAGTTAGTTCAATATACTGCAAATTTTGGAAATGCGTATTTGAAAACAAAGTATTTTGAAGGGCAGTTAAAAAAATGCAGCAGAAGTCCAATAGTGCAAGCACATTTTTGCAAATGAGTAGTATCAGATACCAGCACAAAACTTGCTGTGCAACTATGAATCAGAGACATCTTACCTTTTCAGTGAGGAAGTTGCTCCTCTCTATTTCATAAGAGCAAAAAGTTTGTAAGTTAGTGCCAAGCACCTACATTACTTCTTGCAGGAGTTTCACAGTCAGTAGTATAACCAATAGTTAAGGCAGAGACTTGATTGCGCACACTTGTTGCTAACCACGTACCATGACTCTTGATAAATAAAGGGTATTATACTATTTACGTTAAATGGAACTGTGCTGATGACCAGCATGTCAGGAGCTATTACTGGCTATTTTCCTACATGTGGAAAAAAGGGTGCTTTTATTCTGTGAAGTTTTCTTTGAGTTTCTTTTGTGTGCCTTTTACAATAAAGGATTAGATTATATTATATTCAATGCAGTCAGGGTGTAGGGCATATATCATATTAATCGTGTTAGCAATCCCTGAATCAAAAACTACTAAATGCAGATAACATAATAAACCATAGCACTCCCATAGCACTCTACGGGAACCATTATGATCTCTACTGTATCACTGATCCTATAATAAAAGGAACATCTCTGATACCTCCACTAGAATGCATTTAATTTCAATCAGGGAAAGGAAGTACCTATTGCATTAACGAGATTCGTCCTCTTGTCCAGACCTACACGATTTTCTGAATTTACTGACTATTGGATTGGGCCCCTCAACCATTACTGGTACACAGGTGTTTACCATGTGATGCAAATAACAGATTTCATACTCCTTAAAAAGCTAAAAGTGAAGGAAATTAACAAAAAAACAATCTGTGCTCAATTAATAATGTTAAGCACTGGACGTCAGCCAAAGAAACCAAAGGAAGCCAGATTTGTAGTTGTCACTGCGTACTCTGCTCACTCCACTCTGACAAGTTACTGCTTATTTCACACACACAGGGACAAATTCTGCTTACTGGTGCACGGACAACTTTTGAGAACAACACTAGCAGAGGAAATTGCAGCTTATTTTGGATTCAGGATTCAAAGAGCAGCAGATCCAAGCTCAAAAGTCTCACTAAAGTCAACCCTGACCAGGCTCGTGAAGACACATGTATGCTAGAAGGGAAGGTGAGCTGACAGTCACCAGCAAAGAGCAGGAAAATTTAGAGTCCAGACAGGCTGGCAAAATTGTTAGAAGTTCTTCTTTTGTGGTAATTAATCTACTAATGTAGAGAATGAGAGCTGAGGTCATTGTTCTCACTGAGATAAATGCAATAATGACTTTTCACAAACAGCAGGGAAAACAGAAAAGAAAACAGGAGATTGCATCTTCCTTTATGCAGTTTGTGGCTAATTTATTTTCAAATATATAAATGAATGCATAGGAATGGATGTTTAATTGCTAATATCTATTATTTATATACATTACCCCACTTAAAACAGGACAAAAAAGCCTCACACATGCAGATTTTGCAAAATGCGTTACATCCATTATCACAGTTCATGGTGTGTGCTCTGATGGGAATTTAAAAGCATCTTTACTGCACATCACAGACTCTGTGCTGAAACATTACTTTATTATTAAAATCTTGTGCTTTTGTGTGCTCCCTTTTCTGGATGAAACCATAAGAATCATATCTATTCTCTTAAGATTACATAAGCACCATTATGGTTAACATGTTCGGGGGAAAAAAATGTTATTAGAAAACAGACCTTTAAAGCAAAAAAAAATCCTTAATTGATATATAATTTGATCTCTCATATCCAGGTGTAGAAAGGAAATTTCATAAATATAATATACCTAAAAAGAATAGTCTTAATTACACCATGGACTACTGGATAAAATGATTACATTTTCTACACTGTAAATTTCATAAAATTAAATGCAGCAGTGTCACCTTATAAAATGTTTCAATTTTATAATTATTTCAGTTCATTTACTTAGAAAAAAATATAAGCATGAATTTACTAACTATCACCAAAATCTAGTCATTCTTATTCTACATAAATGACTTATAAGTTAGTTGTGCTTGTCTGAACTTAAATAGATCTTGACATATTTAAATAAGAACTTAAATAGATAACATTGGTGATGATATGCTACTTAGAAAGAAATTCAGTCACGTGCTATTTATTCTTGCTACCTGCTGTAACTGACTTTTTTTAAACAAAGAAGCAGGAATGATTTTTTAATTTTGTTTCTCATTAAGAAAGCTTTCTTAAAAAGAAAAAAAAAAGGCATAATTCTGAAAACTTCCTGGCAGTGAACTTTATGTTATGTGAGATATAAAATGCCACAACAGAACCAAAGTAGTTGAATGAGTTATTTCACAGTTAGTCATCCTAGGGCAAGAAATGTGGTTAGAACCATATGCTTTCCTGAAAGAACCAATGAAAAGATATTCATATTGTTGAAGGCATTTTTCCTTTCCAAAAACAAGGAGGGAAAAAAAAAGAAAAAAGGTTTGGGTCTTTGCACTCCAAATGGATTCACACAGGCAGAATCTCACACCTACTCCAAGCACTGCTGCATTCAAGTGCATCCTCCCCAAATGCTGAAATCCGAAGCCTGGGTAATCAATTGACTTTGGAAGGAGACAAACACAATTCAAAGCTTTTGCACTTTAGGATTGCACATTACAGTAAAGGAAAGGTACCGGCATAAATCTCTCCTAAGGCCAACAAGCAAATAAAGAGGAGAGGACAGGAAAGTTCTAGTGAGCAAAAGGGTGGGATTATGTTTTTAAAAGATATAAATATCACTCTCCAGAAACATCCTGCCAGTTTTAGTCATTCATTAGGTATTATTATTATTAGCCTTATAGACACACATCTACACCTAAAGCAAAGGTTCTGTTCCATGAAATCCACTTTACAGATGAAACTTCTGAACCAAAGAGATTGGCAGTAAACCTGATCAGCTTTAATATCCATGTAAAATGCAGAGCATGCACGTGCACTTACAAGTGCATGTAAATG
>JAVCKT010015702.1:0-34494 GCA_032273925.1 Rhynchotus rufescens
GACCACGGGATCTCCAGAGTCCTGCTCTGCAACGCCGACACATGCTCTAAAGCCAAGACCCTTAAATCCTTCTTAGAAACAATACACTCACTACTTCTGCACTAAGGAAAGGCAGGATGATTAAACACAGGATGAACTGTGTTCACAGTAACACGCCATATATAAAGAACAAGAAGAGAAACCTGTCAGACATAAAAGAAAATACTTCCCAAGTGACTTTTATTATCTGAAAGTTCAGAGAAGCTTTTATACAGCGCGACCTCTCTATCATGCCTTTGCAGCAGCCTTTCATGCCGATTGACATTGTCCTGGAGATATCCTTTAGGGGTCCAGCCATGTCTAGAGACACTGGAATTAAGTTATTCAGGATGTTTCCAATTACTTCCATTACTCCCTTTTCCTACCATTAGCACAGGTCTGGGAACTTTACAAAAATAGAACCAAAAAAAAAAAAAAATAATTGGGAGCAAACTAACCACAAAAAATAGAGTTTTGTCCCTCAAGATGACCAATTAGAGGTTTTTTGCTCTATTTTTTATGATTGCATTTTGATTTGCTTGCATAACTATTCCATTTTTCTGGCCCTCCTATTTAAGTAAAAGAGGCAGATAACAAAGGGTTGAGGAAGAGTTATTTTTTCTTTGTGGTACACAGTGGCTTCTAGTTCGTCTAGTTTCCTCATCTTACATCCTTTGAAGATGACCTACTCCCTGTGCTTCATGAAATATAAAATCCAGGTCTGAATTTGGGGTCCATCTTTAATATCCTGGATATGCCACTATGTAAGTTTTGTAAGGTCAGTAAGTTTATGGAAGGTTTGTCTTTGCCTGTCTGGGATTGGGCAGTACATGTGGTTTATGTCAGCATTTGTAGGGTTATCGCCAAGGTTATCTTGGCTAAATTATAGCCCTTTGTTTATACACGTGGTCAGGTATGGTGCAAACAGCTGCACTGTCAGTAAAATCTTTCTGCTGCCCTCAACCCTGACCTGGAGGTACCAGACTCTGCGAGGTTATGTGGCTCCATATGAAAAGAGCTTTGAAGGGGCTGTGAATTAAAGCTGACACTTTACCTGAAATACCTGCCCCCAAATTAGCTGTGAAAAATCAGGTAACCAGCAGAATATGCCAGTATGTCCTTGTCTGGCAGCTCACTGTGGTCAGTGAAGCTTTTCCTTGCCCTAGGAATTCATGCATACCTGTCCCAAAGGAAAGAAAAACTGCCATTGAAAGGTGATAACAGGAAATACTCCAGTAAGGCTGGAGCGAAAGGCTGTTTGCTGCATATGAACGTGATCTGGGCCTCTTGGCAGTGAGGTGCTGTGTTCTGCCCCAGGAGCATTTAGACTGCCCTGACATGTCTTGCTAGAAGATACCTAAAACTGGCCCTTCCTTCTCCTCCTTCGCCTTCACGTTCTCTGTCGCCTTCGCCTTCTCCATGCACTGTACACTAGTTTGAGACACGAAAGCCTGTGCTTGCAAACCATCACATTTAGAGTCCTCTTTCTTTACATGCAGTCCACCAAAGATGGGGAACTTGTGACTCACCTGGCACAGAATTTCTTTTACTTCTTCCTTGTTTGTATTTGGAAATCATCTGCTAGAGGAATGACCAGCTCCTCTTTACCTGACCCACCTTGCATCACTTTGCAGTGTGGGGAGAGAATTCAGGTTCAAATCAGAAATTTCTGGCTCAAACGCACTCTTTCATTCTATTTATGAACCCTTGTTCCAACCCTGTTTGGTTGCCTCAAGAATAAAAATACTGAGATAAAGTGTTGCTCATCTGCTGTGAATCCTGAATCTAGCTGGCTGTGCATGTGTGTGTGGACATATGCCTAAGCATGTGTGCCTGTGTGTGTAATCCAGCTGAAAAGAGTTTAATTAGCGCTAACCAAATACTGGCAGCAATTCTTCTTTGAATAAATTATTCAATGTATTTTGTCTCTGTTCATCTCATAAATTATTCAGCAAATAGTATTTGAATGCTAGAGCTGGTAGGCTACTGCAGAAATTATTAGTCAAATATCATATTCTGTAAAGAAGATCAACATTTGCTAAATAATGTATTTGACAAATACTATCCATCAAATCCTAGTTCCCATTAATCTAAGCAGAAATGCACAGAAGTGCATGGCACACCCACGGATGGCTTGGCAAGTACTCAGAAAGCTGAATGACTGTTTCTCCATCTCTCCCAATAGAAAAATATAAGGTCTCATATTTTTTTCTATAAAGAAATCACAGATCTCATATTGAGATACTTGATCTCAGTGGTTCCCCTTGAGATCAAAGTGTGTGACTTACTTGGGCACAGGTAAGTGTGGTAGTTACCTGGGCACACGTCGGGGTTGCTGTTACACCTGGCACGAGTGTTCACTTTCCCTAGAGAGCCATGGGCCAACCCCACAGGTACAGGCAGGGCACGAGCCCTCTGTGTGCTCCAGCAAGCAGGGCCATTGCCTTGCAAGAGAGGTTCCTCACCCAGTCTCTTGCGTGCAGCCACTGCTAGCTGTGCAGAGAAGCACTGCTGACACACAAGGCTTACATCTTCCCACCTACTTGGCCTTTGCATCATACAGGGGCAAATGTCTACTGAGGAGACGTCTTGAACGAGCAGGAAAGGAAGAAAAGGCCAAAAATAAATCACAATTATTTCACTGGCAAGTCGCAGGTATGCAAATAATTTATTGGAAATAGAAGAAAATTTTATTTGCTGCAGGCGCTGAATTAAGGAACATGAACGAATGCATTTTCTATGGTAATTTTATATTAGACATTATGGAGACACATCACATCTTTGTTAACATTTTAAGTCTGTTTTTTTTTTTTTTTTTTTTGCTTTCACCATCTTCACTTCTTCCTTTTTATGAGAAATACTCAAATCCAAACTCCTCCTTTCCACATGACATTTTGTTCTGTGCACTCTTTCATCAGAAAAGAACTGTTTTTCTCGGAAATGTCAAACTAAGCCTTTGAAAAAATGAGATGTCATTGGCCGTATGAAATGTCTTCTTTCCTTTTCAAAGCCAAGCCTCAAGGAGATCTTGTTTAGAAACTTCACATCTGCTTTATTTAACAACATCCAGAGCCATACAATTCAAATTAGATTTTTACTGTATTTTGATGATACTATAATTAATTCAACAATGTAAGAAGTCATCTAAAATATCAATACAGAGTGTCAGATATTTTGCATAGTAGTTTATTTCTTAAACAGGTCCACTGTTTAGGCATTATGCATCATGGGTCAGTGTATCACGACCTATTCCTAGCTCTCTAATGAATCCACAGGTGTATTTTGTATATACTTATAAACACATGACTTAAACCTCCCTCTGTCCCTGTAGAAGGGGCTCCCTGCTTCAGAAGCCTTCAGCATCTGTCTGCTTTGATTTTGCCTCAAGCTGACCTGTGGCCACTACGGATGCACACTTTGGTCCCTTTGATCATCACCTTTAAAGCAAATGAGTATGTTCTTCATGGGCAACTTGTTCCCCTGCAACTCTTGCAGTAGCCTTGAGTCTACTAAGTCAATGTTTTTAGTTGGGATTCCCCACAAGCCATTTCATGCACACAAATACCACCAGAAAAGGAGTAAAGAAGAAGAATTACTGACAGAAAAGTGGTAAAACAGAAATAGAGATGTGTAAAATGTGGGAGCAACTTACGAGGGTAGGTGGTCAGAAATTTCCTTGTGACTTCCGTCTTGGAAAAATGTCTAAAATTCACTGTGAAAAATCAAAACGCTTTCTGGAAGTTCCTCAGTGTTGAGAGGTGTTTATTTTGTACTGCAGATAGTAGAACACACCCTACATATTTTCAATATGGGAAAAATATTCCATTTGAAACATTCTGGAACAGAAAAACTTCATGTTTCTAGTTTGAGAT
The DNA here is from genome assembly GCA_032273925.1 of Rhynchotus rufescens. Lineage (NCBI taxonomy): Eukaryota > Metazoa > Chordata > Aves > Tinamiformes > Tinamidae > Rhynchotus > Rhynchotus rufescens. The sequence goes on from JAVCKT010015702.1 coordinate 3,891, forward strand.
TGCTTTTGTTCCATTGTTTTATATGTAGATCCTCTTTTAAATACACAAAGAAAAAGGGAAGACATGTCAAAACAGGAAGAGGCACCAGTGAACTCTTTGGGGAATGTGGCCTCACATGGAACTTGGAAATGTTTTGGTTTAGTTGGAATAAGGAGACATTTTGAAATTGTGATTTCCACAGCCACACTGTTTTTCCTAAAGGCAAAAACTTGACTTCTCTGAGGTTCAAATGATATCTGCCTCACACACTTTATTTTCCAAAATAAATGTGTTTCTCCTTGCATAATAATTGAGTCTGAAATGCTGCCACTTACTAAATGCTAATACAAATGTATCAGCCAGACAAGACACTATCATTAAGAAATCTCTTGCTTGATATAAACCAATTGGAAAGCTGAGGTTACCATTCAGTTCCCAGTCTTTACACCAGACCACAGAAAAGTGAGATTTGTGTGGCATACATCCCAGTTTTAAGCTTCTGATTTGCAGGAACTTCGCTGGACAAGGGACTAGCTCTCGGGGTGATGGACTGAGGGAACTAATGCCAGGTTGTGCATTAGCTTAGGTATACAATCAGAAGACATCCACATACATTTCCTACACTAGGGCTATCTCCGTGATGTGCAGTGGGGCAGTGATGGTACAGAGGCTGCTTAAAAGGACACAAGACGTCCTGGGATGTTGAATTCAGCACCCGCATTTGGCCTGGGAGCTGCAAACCTGCCCATGGGAGCAGGGCCGATGAGGACACGAGTGTCACTGCCTCACTGGGGAGGACTCAGTTCCCCTAGGCTCCTTGAAGGAGCTGATCCTGGGGCACTGGCAGGAAGCTGAGGGGACCGTGGGAGCTGGCCCCCCCAAATTTGCATGTCCATGAGCAAGCTGTGAGAAGCCACTGCTGATAATTTCTCACCCTCTGTCAATATTTACCTCCCTGATGAAGGGATTGAGAAAAGTGGAAATGGGTGTGTTGTGGTGTGCTTTATTATTCATTTAATCTCACCTCTGAATTTGGTCCTACTAGTAAAATTTATTATATATATCCATTTTTAAGCAAGGTAATTCCATCTGATTGTTATATTAACGGTGTTCCCTGAGTCCACCTGTCAATCTGCTCCATCACTATTCTTCAACTGGAAGCATAATGCAAACTGATTTTGGTCTATAGACTACATAGTTACTCTGCAGAAACATGATTTTGCAGCTAAAATTAGGTTGCAATCAATTTTATGCAGCATTAATCATTCTTGTAAATAAGCCCCTGCAGCCACCTTTAAATCAGGCTATAAGACTTGAATCAGCACAACAAAAGACTCTCTAAAATCAGTCCAAGTTACCCCCCCAGTGACTAATTACACTAATTAATTCAAAGCCTGATTAAACAAAATTATTCTGAAACACATTCATCTCTGTGAGTCTTCAGAAATGCTGCTTTTATGAATAATGAATGCATCTTTTACTATTGTGGAGATGTATTTTTTGTCTATGCATGTGTTTTCTTTTTTTTTTTCCTCTTTCATCCAAAAGTTGACTACCTCATTTCTAATGTCACAATAATGTCTTTAGGCTCAGGGTTTAGCCATTGCTTGTTATGATAACAATTGGTTTATTATTGAAGTAGATCATAGTTGTCCTGGCCTTTCCTCACAAGAATAACAAACAGAAATTTATTAAAACTATTAGCATCAGATCCTGAACAAAGTCCTTAAATCCGAAATTCCATGAGACTCTGAGGAATATTGAACACTGAGGCTAATACTGAGAAATACTGAGCACTGAGGTAATTCAGTATGATTGTCCATCAGAGAGCTACAAAGCCATTTTTAGATAGCTCCAATGGAAATCAAGAAACTTGGATTTTCACTGTTTTAAGCAAACAAATATGGCACAATCCACATCCAGAATAATGCATCATTTTTGCAGGCTGGGCATGGAAAAAGGAGCAAATCAGCTGCTACAAGACCAGGCACAACTTCTTGGAGGATGTCAAAAGACATGCTGGCCTTGCAACAGGAGAAAAAGCTGCTCTGGTACCAGCCACATGTCATCTGTTCCTCTGCTCTTCTTCATTTTTGGCAAGCACCATTGGAGAGGTCCTTGTGCTGGATCCTTTTGGTGTCTGTGGGAGAGCTGCAAGGGAACACGACCTGTCTGGGAGCACCAGATCCTGCCAGGGGTTCAGTGTGTTGGTCGCAGGGACCCCAGCCCTGCCTTCTGCCTCATGCCTGAGGAGGAGGAAGAGGAAAATCCCATAGGGCTTTCCTCCAGGCTGAGACGTGATGGGAGAGGGAGCAGGATAGGCAGGATGCCAACGTGACCTCCCTGGGTATGGTCCCTGGGTTGTTTGGATTAATGGCATCTTACATAGAGCAGCTGCTGGAAACGGTACAACAGTTTGTGACTCAGAGGTGGAATCAGGTGTTTGCCTTTCTGGGCAGTCCTGTCTTTTCCTTACCCTGTCCACATGGAGGCAATACTTCTGGGATATGTGCCAAACTGTTAATTACTGTGATCCATTGATGTTAAAAAAAATACAGTCTTCTAGGTAGCAAATGTTTGGATGTAGCCAAAGGTGTGAGGAGGCTCTTAGCTCTACTGGGCAAAGTGCCTGGGAGAGAAAATGTGGAGACTACTGTGCAGGGAGAAGGGGAAAGGCTCTTTTAAAATAAAGCTGTCAGGTCACTGAAAACTAATTGCCTGTCTGCTGTCCCTTTTCTTCCCTGCTGTTACTATGGTTTCCTTGCTTTCAGAGCAAGGAAGGAGGGGTGCTTCCTACTGTTTGCTGTTTTGCAAGTATTTTGACAATGTCTCCATTGCAGCAGAAAAACAAATGCTGAGCCCAACGCTGCCCCTCTGGTGCCAGCTCCTTGGTGGTAGGAGAGCCACTTTCCCTACAATGTCAGGTTGCTTTGCCAAAGCAGTGCTAGTGGTTACCTTGCACCCTCTCTGACCCTCTGAGGTGTCTCCATATCCGCAATGGAGCCTACTGCCCCTTGGGGCTGGAGCTGCTCCAGCTGCCCCGGGGCCCTGCACCCTTGGGTCAGATGGAAAAGGATCTGCTCCCACCAATGCCCCTGCTTTGAGAGCTGCCACATCTATCTGTGCCATTAACAAGAGTATTTCGGTGAGTAAACAGGTTTGGGCCTCTTTGACACAGATGACAAAGTTGCTCTGGCCCACGGGGTTGATGAGAATGGATCAAAATTTACTGATCTGCATTTTCAGGAAATTTAATATTTGGGGAAAACTGGGTTTCAGGCTGGAAAAATGAAAATTCTGAGCTTCAATAAAATTTTTGGCTGTTAAGATGCTATAAGAGAGTAAATGATTCTGTAATTGAATAGGCAAAAGGCCCAAAATACTAGTAATCTCTCTCTGATGTGGTTTATAGCTTACTCCTCATCTTTCTAGCATTTGACAAATGGCAAAAGGGGAAACAGATTGCAAGAAATTGTAACTAGGAGACACGAAATGTAGAAAATTGCTAGGGGAAGCTAAAGATATAATGGAAAAAAACTATTTAAGGACAATTAGGTTTGATTTTGAAGAAAAAAAAGAGATTCTGGTGACAGAATGGGCTCATGATTAAGTACAGCTTATAAAACTGTCAGTGATGGAGAAAGGCAGTTGTGTTAGATAAATATTCTTGTTTTGAAATTGACAACAATTAATTTATAGCCTGGGTTTCAGGAGGATAGTGAATACTTTCTGTTCCATTAGTAAGCAGACTGAGGGTCGAACATCCCTTATGAGAGGGATATAATAATATTTATACCAGTGTTTCTACAGCACTTAGGAGTCAGGGCTCCACAAGACCTGGCTGAGGATCTGATCAGCTCACTAATACTAATGTTGAGGGAGGTCTTTGCCCACCTTCCTGAAGGACTTCCTGTGTCACGGGCTATTTTTATGCCAGGGTTCAAAAAAGGCAAGCAAGTGACTGGGGTTATTGAATGCCAGTTAGTCTGGCATTAGTCCTGAGCAAAAGAGTGGAAAAGCCGATATGTAATTCAGTGGATAAGAGCAAAGATAGGAGAGGAGTATAATTCATACCATAAAAATATGGGAAAACAAAGCTGAAAATCTGTATAGTTTTAGTATACATGCTTAAAAATACACATGGAATAACTGGAGAGTGTGCAGAAAAGAGTCACAAAGATGATTCACAGTCTCAAGGAGATGCCTTTAACTGAGAGACTTAAAGAGGTCATCTTGTCAAAAATAAGGTGGACTGGTGCCTGAATTGAAAAGTGTAAGTAACTTCACAGCGAACAAGATGGCAGGGTTGTTTAACCCAACAAAGCAGACAAAAAGAGAAAGAACTAAAGTGAGCAAAAGCCAAACCAATTCACATGACAGGAAGTTCATGTTTTTAGCAGTAATGAACGTGATAGAGTCTTCACGTTTCAATAGCTTCAAATAAAAACAAGATTTCCTCTTGAATACACAAGCTCTTGGGATCAGTTCAGTGCAAAGTGGTTAAAATGAAATGGCCTATGACATATATGCAAGATGGCAGACCGAAAGGTCTGTCCAGTGGAAATTTCTGGCCTTAAAATGTAGGCATTCCTCTGGTATTAGAGAGACTAGGAGGCAAATCTGCTCCTACCTTGTTTTCACACCATAATTACTTAAAAAAAAAAAAAGAAAAGAAGCTGCAGCTTGCAGGGGTTCCCCCATGTCTCCAGCCAGATGGGTCCTGCTGTGGGGGCAGACTGGGATGTGCTGTTGGCCCCTCTATCCCCAGGTGACCCAACACATGAGCAACCAGTGTGAGGGAGAGCCAATTTCTGCAGGCACAGCTGGCACGGCACTGCATATTTTGCAGTTGCTTATATGAACATGCACAAGCCTCTTTCCTAAGCTGCCTCCAGGGATCAATTCATTGACAAAATACTGAATCCAACCCCATAATCCCTGTGGGTCTCCTGGGTAGTAAAATACCTAGGAATGGGTTTCAGTTTGATTAAGCTGTCATACAAGACCCCTTAGTCCTCAAATGATTCCTTACCCATTATATCCTCTTGTCTGGATATGGAATATGTTAAAGACTACCTAGAAATTGCATTGCAATAGAGGCATCTGTCTTTCTATTAACCTTGACACTTTGGAAATGCATTAGGCATTTCTTCTGACAATGGAAAAACTAGGAAAAAAATGTGAACAAATGGAAGAACTAAACACAAACATTCACCCAAGACCTGCAAAAAGAGAACAGAAAATGTTAGAGGTCAAACGAAGAGCCAGATTCAGGCACTTTGCTGTATGGACAACCTTGCTGATGTGAGCGGAGCTCAAATATTCAAATATTTCTGAAGATTCAGTATCTAAAAACATTCCCTGAATATCCTAGCCACTCAGATTAATCTGAATATGTGTATGGGTAAAGTAACATAGCCCTCTATTAGAAGAGACAGACTGTTGTCACACTGTATTTGCTCCCACGTAAGAGCACAAAAAGAAGAGCTTTAATGGCTGCTTCAGACATTTTGCACTGAAATGTGGTGCAGCTGGTCTCTCTCTGCAAACTGCAAGTGCAGTTTGGCTCTCTTTGGAAAGCCCAAAATGTGTTTTATCTGTTGCACAACTCTATGAAATTCTTCACATGGTAAAAACTGCCTGAGAGGGAGGATTATCTGAAATGAGTATTTGAGCAGAGGTGACTAATCCTTTCAATTGAGAGTTGATGGGAGCGGTTAAATGGAAGAAGATTTGACCTATGTAAAGCAATGTGCTCTGTCCTTTGGAGTTTGCTGTTGTCACTATGGTTAAGAAGTACAAATATTCCCATTCTAATCCTGTGCTCTGTTATTTGCTCATGTATAAGACATTTTCCTCTAAGTTCTTTGCTTTTGCAAATCACTTTACAAGTTACATTCAGGGCTTTTTTGGAGCATTGTGTAACAAAAATATTTACTACTGTTCTACTATGCTAAGTCCTGTACAAACATATTCTGTAAGAATATGCTTTTGACATTTTCTCAGTCATATTCCAGCTTCAGTGCTGGAGGCAAGAAACTGATATTATGCAGAGGAGTAGCCATCTCACAGGCTATTTTTCTTATTTCTGATGTGATGTGATGTGTTTTGCACCTCTTGCAGCCATTTACACCTACCTGGAGGAAAAGTGAAGTGTAAAATGTCACCTACTTTGCACAGATGTAAATGACTGCGTAACAGAAGAGGCAGTGAGGAGTTTGAGCCACCAGGAGGGATGTTACCCATACAGAGTTAACCTATGGAGGTGCAGACCAAGATGTGCAGATGTGGGAGTGCTAGCAAAGGCTGCTGGAGGAACAGCTATTGGGAATGCAGGGCTCAGTCTTGTATTCATGCAATTACAATTTGCCCTACTTCAACCCTGCAATACTCGTTTTTACAAGTTCATAGACTGGGAGCACTGAAATTTTCTCATCTCACATCCTGCAAAGTACAGGTCAGACTTTTCTCTAGGAATTTTGGTGAATATTTTGTTTGAGGCACACATTCAGATTCTGTATCCTGGAACAGAATTCAGTTTTAATCCAAAGATGTGAAGTGACTGTGGGTAATATATTCAGTGATTAGCTGTCTTTGGTTTTAAGTTCAAAATTTTATTTTTCTTCACATTTGTATCTTTGCTGATTCCCAAATTCAAGCAATCAGATATTTTAAATGGTTTTGTTGGCTTCATTTAAAAATGATCTCCACTGAAATCAGCGGTATTACTCTAACTTAGAACTAGAGTAATTCAGTAGTAAACCAAGCCTGCAGAGCAAGAAAGGATGTGTCCATCATGCTAACATTGTTATTCTGTCGTTCACACGCCGCTTTAATTTTCCCTTCACATGTTGTTTAGATGTGGCCATGTTTTTACAGCATCACACCACTAATGCTAAAGGGAAGAATAAGACAGAGCACTCGTTTTATAACATGTTTAATCCCTCATTGAAAAGGTTGACATAATTGGGAATGACTGCTGATCTGTTGTTATAATTAGAGTTTGGTCTTTAGCCCTCGGCTCTTCCCCTTCAGGGGGGTTGATTGGAGGCCTGAGAGGCCTCAGATCTCAGCGTGTTATTTCCTGAAGCCTCTTTCATCCCTGCTGCTAAGTGTATACTGAGTGACTTGGCGGGCAAAGAATGAAGCTGTGCAGGCTCCGCAGAGTCAGGGCAAATAAGAGATTTGCACTGAGGAGGAGGCATGGCCCAGCGGGCAAAACAAGCTTTCCACAGGCAGCTGGGCAGCCAGGAGCTTCTGTCTCAAAGTGGCAGCAAGCGTCTTGTAAGGAACCTTGTGGCAAACAACTAGTTAGAGGGTAGAACAGGAGTGAGAGAGGGAGGCAAGGCAAGCAGAGAACATGGGGATGAACCAGCTTTCTAGTGCCTGTGAGGAGGAGGGCTTTCTGTGTGTGCACAAGATTTCTCAGACACAGCTTTCTAGGGCTGCCCACGTGGCCAGGGCAAATCCACATGGGCCACGGCACTGCTGGAATTACCGCTGGCGTGCCAGGGTTAGATGCACTGGGCTTGTGGGTGGGAGGGCCGGCGTGTAGCCCTGCTACCATCTCACAGGCATGTTAGCAGGAGCATCAGTGCTGCGAGCGGCCTGGGTAGTCTCTTCCGGCAGGAAAAGGGCTTTTTGCACCGCAGCTGAACTCGGAAAACCATCTTTTTATAGAATCATGTTTGGGGCTTTAGAGACATTGAGGCAAATTCTCAGCTGCTGTAAATTAGTGCCGCTACATGGTCTTGTTACACCAGCTGGGCTTAGGCCCTGTCCTGGAGTTTATTTACAGAGATGGGCAAGATCCTCAAGAGCAGTCGTGCTGCTGGAACAGGCACCAGTGTGATGAAAGGTGTGAGCAGAAACGTGCTACGGGCTCTGCTCTCTGCTGGGACACACTCTGGCACTGGACAGCCATACCTATGGCTCTTCTCTGAATAGTCTGGTGCCTGCCTGTGCTGTTGTCAGAAAACACATTTGCAAAAGCTGTCTGTTCCAGGGACTTCAGTGAGTGCAAACACTGCTTTTGTGCGTGCAACCCACTTCTCACAGCGTGACGTGCATGCCTGTGTGCTTGCAGCACAGGCTGTGCACATGCACGTCCAGTTCTCTGCACCCTGCCAGACAGGATCAGCAAAGCCTCACAGCTTTGGTACAGTTCTGCTGAAAAAAAAAAAAAAAAAAAAAAAAAAAAAAAAAAAAAGCAGAAATGCTCCGAGGGCACTCTCTGTGATGTTTTGCTCCAGAACAAAGTTTCTTCAGTTTTGAACTCTTCAAAACATTATCTAGCTGAATACGTCACTCCTCCCTTGCTCCTCTCCTTCTCCTGCTGTGCAAACGTGTGCAAAATATTTTGGCCACTTTACCATAAAAGCTTCCCCTCCATGCTCCATCCTCCCCCCATCGAAAGTTTAGACTCAGCAGAGTTGGAATGTGCCTTATTGATCTGGCAAGCCATTTTATCTGGTCATTAAATTCACACGTACTGTTCTGAGATTAGCTAAATCGCTCTGCAAACTGTTAATGGGCAATTTCACAGACTCCGCTGTCCAAAGATAACAAGAAAAGTTCAGAAAACAGAGTTTAGGTAACTGATCTGTGACTGCTGAGAGCTTATAAAGCTTTCAAAATGGGCTGTGACTGAAGTAAATCGGTGATGAGCAGAGGCAACCAAGACCTCTCAGGACATAGTCCTTACACCTACTCTGTTGATTATGTGTCACTCACGGCAATACCCTGGTATTATTTGCTTGACCTTTGTCCCTTGGCCAAAGGCAAGGGGTAGGCTGGGCAGGAACTATCCCTTGCCTCCACGTGAAATTACTGAATAAAGAGGCATGAGGCGCTGCAGGGCTGAGCCAAATAACTTCACTTCCCGTGGTGAAGCCTGGAGGGTGAATTTCAGGGAGTGACTGACATTTCCAGCAGCTCTCGGGGACCTCTGGGGATCCCTGGAAGCAGAAGTGTGCCGAGCCATATGCTCCTCCAGGAAGTGGCCCAGGCCATGGTCTGTTAGAGAGAGCAGCATTGTCCATTGTGGCTGCCTATGCACTCGGCTGCGCTCAGAGACTGGCGGGAATGAAAATGTCAAACCCAAGCGCTGGTGGGGAAACAGATGCCCATTCTCATTTAAACATGAGCTTATAGTCTCTTTAGGAGAGCAGTACATGGATCTCTGAGCAATCCCCAGGGATGGAGCCTGAACAAGTGTGTTACTGTCTATAGAGCAGAAACTACTGAGGATGGAGAGGAGCAGCAGGAAATCCAGACTTTACAGGCTGCAGATCCTGTGAGCTCTGCCAGGTCAGGATGACCATGGGGCAATGCATAGAGCCAGTGGGCTGAATCTCGTCTGAAGCATGCCTGTGCTGCAATGCAAACGTGTGACCCCAGCTCACGTGGGCACAGGAAGGTTAGGTTTGAATATCTGATATTCACAGTAATGTGGGGTGCAGTGAGTGCCAAGCACCTACGAATTTATGTAGGTTTCTGAGTGGGTTTTGCAGATGACTTGGACTCAGTGCTATCAGGGACAGCAGTGCCTGAGCTACCTAATTCAATTCCACCTGGGAGCAAACATTCAAAACACAGTGTGTCCTTTGGGTTGCAGTTCTAATACATCTCATTTATACTTGAGTGCTGCAGTGCCTGCGATGCTGATATCTTTTTCTGGGGTCAAATGGTTAGCAAACAGCCTAACTTATGACACAGGCTCACAAAAATTTGCCAAGCCTAAACTGAAGTCCAGGGTCACATAACTCTATCTACCCTGTTGTACTCCAAGGGAATCTGTTAGTCTCTAAGTGTCATTGCCTCTGGGGAGCTGCCAAAATATATTCCTTGGCAAAATGTGGATCTTCCCACCAAAGGTTTGTTATCTTTTCTTAAGAATACAGGGAGGTTAAAAAAAAAAAAAAAAAAAAAACAACACCAATTCCATGGAAAAAAGCCTTTATTCAGAGACTCACTCATCCTAAGACCATAATGTAGGACAAAGAAATTAAACCAGGAAGGATTTTTTTTTCACCATCTTCTAGCATAATTTCATGTAATTTGTCTTCCAGTACTCTTTTACCCATCAGGAGTGACTCTGGAGAGTGGCTAAAGTTAAGGAGAAGGTTGTCATAGTGTCAGGACATCTTCTACATTGTCCTGTTTTGTGTATCTTGTGCATGCTCCAGGGATCAATCTGACCTCTGGAATTGCCCCTGAAGTTCAAATGAGGAGGTACCATTGGCTGTTGCTTCTTTTTCCCCCTTCCCTTTACAGCGTGAGGCCTGGCCCTATTCCAAAGATGGTCTGGTATTTTTACAGCAGAAACAGAAGACACTAGGGGTGTCTGCAAGTGCTACTGCTCGCTTCCTATGGCATGCAAAAGCTGTGGCTTTTTGCTTTCCTCCTGATCTCCAGCTTTTTACAGAGCCTTAGGGAATGTTTTGTGGATGTGGACTGAAGACCGGGTGCTCCAAAGGCCTGTCTGAAAAAAATGGCTATGTGTGGTTGTGGTGCACCAAACTTGTCCCAGGAGCCTTCTAATTCCAGTCTTGCTATCTGGTGTGATCCCAGCATAATGGAGGCAACAGTGTTGCACCCAATAATTCTCAGCAGAAAACAAAACAAAATAAAACAAACCAAAACAAAACAAAAAGAAAACCCCCAAAAACACTATTCTTTGCTTCTTTACTTTAGCGACAACCACAGTTGCTAAATGCTAAATGACAATCACAGTCAGCATAGGGGCTGACAGTGAATACTTCCTCACACTAAATATTTTGTCCCTGTTCCTATTCACTAGGAGGAAGAGGAAGCTAACATTTGAAATAGAGGAAGAGAAATAGCGAGTGTTAGCCATCAGCCTTCCTGCCATTGCCTAGAGGATAGAGACCAGGAGAGCAAGGCAGGAGGAAGAGCACCTGGAGGCTAGGGCAGAGTGCTGGGCAGTGCCTAATGTGAAGGGGCTGGTGGAGGTCTTTAGTCCTGACCACCCTGAACATTGCATGTGGGATCCCAGGCGGGCTGATTTACTGCCACATTTGTCTTTTGTGAAGCTAACAGGCCAGATGCTGAGGCCCTGCTTTCTTACTTGCTGGGAGCTCTGCAGAGCCTCTGACTTCTGTGCTGGGTACAGGAGCTTGTGGTAGGTCATGTAAATGGTGCTCCCACCAGGTCAGCTGTACTTTCTCCACCTTCCCTGTACCCAGCCTTCCTCAGGAACTCACAGCTTAGAGACAGGGCAGGTTGATCCCTGCCAAGCACGGATCCAGTGAGGGCTATTTAGTGCCGTTGCTATATCCTCTCCTATCTTTCCTTTCCTGTGAAAACAGAGGCAATGCGAGCTGTCCCGGAGCTCTTTCCAGATGCTTTCTACATGCCCATCCCACACAGCTCTTTTCCACATCCATTCTCTCGTGTGTCCACTGGGGGCTTTCCCACCCAGGGCATGGGCAGCCCCCAGAGGAGCCATCTGAGACTGAGAAGCAGTATGTGATAGTGTTGGGGCAGGAACTGGGAGTGACAAAATCCCCAGGAATTCAGGGTTAGGCGGCTGCAGCTCTGCTCTTAGCTCTGCATAGCAGGTGTCACTGGTTAGCTGGAACCTGCTATTTTTAGAACTGCTTCTTCATTTCCTGTGTTGTTTGAGATTCAGCCTAACACTGCCACTGAGAGGTCAGACCACAGGCCAAGCCCTGCTGGTGAAAATCAGGAATTGTCCCCTGAACAGCCATGAACCAGGCAGCCCCTTCCAGCTAGCATCAGTCAATGACTTCTTGCTGCTATAGCAGCTGAGGGCCTTGTCCAGCAGATTGAATGTAAACCCGTAAGATGGGGGAAAATCTGGCCATTTCTTTAGAGAGGCAGTTGAAACTGCAGCTAGAACTAAGTCCTACTGCCCAGGGTCTTGAGCAGATACAGAACTGAGTTCAGATACAGAACTGAGATCCTTGTCCTCAGCTATGTCTTGTTGGATGAGGCTTGACTGAACCCAAGGGTCAAAATCAGCTGAGTAACAAAATAGTAGATTGTGCAGAGCAGAATGGGAAACTTGGCCTACTGTTGTATGAACAGAGGACAGACAAGAAAAGAAAGGAAGAACTAAGTAAAAGGATGAATATCTGTTCTGCGATTTTTGCCCTCAGAGATTTTTGTTTGTCCGTAGCTGACAGCCTTCATGGTGGCCCACACCAGCTCCACTGGGGTAAGTGATATCAATGCTACTGACTAGTTCTACTTAGACTCAGCCTCGATGTGTGTGGTCCCAAGTGAGCAGGAAATAATGCACCCTCTTCTCTTTGAAGGCCTCTGCATTATCTCTCATAGGATCACTGCCTGGAAAAAGCCCTCACAAAGCAAGGAGGCAAATGTCCCTGTGCTGCCAAGATGGTCATGAGACCACAGTACTTTTACTGAGTCTCTTTCTTGAGTGGTTGCAGATGCTGGAAAACGGTAGGATGCTCTCCTTGGGGAGCAGCCTACAGACATCCCACAAAGTAGCCCCTGGGAAGAGGAGTGGGAGGCAGGATGCAGCATAACCAGCCCTTGGTGCCAGCCCAGTGCACACCTAGACAAAAACACCGGCTATGTACTCTGGTTAGCTCAACAGGAATGCTATTGTGTGCTCGCCTCTGATCTAGATCCAATCTGGGAGAGCTGGCAGGGCACAAATCTGGAATTAATAACCGTGGATCCCCCACCTTGGAAGACTGTATAACAGTGGTAGCTAGGGACCCTGACAGCTTTAGGGAATTAGTATATGATGGCTTTCTTCTCAGTAAAAGGATTAGCTGTAATTAAATGATGCTAGCTTTATTAATTGTCTCTCTTCAGTTGACCCTTTCACTACTTTTGGGCAGGATTTCCAACAGTGCTCATCATTACCATAACTCTACTGTCAGTGAAGATATTGTGGAGAAGTCTTAGCACCTTTAAGACGAGTAGAGACCTTCACTCTGAAACCTTCAGGGGTTAGGATGGAAAAAACAAGGTATCTAATGAAATGGGATGTCTGCAGTGGTACTGTCTCAGGCTCTAGTGTGCTCTTGCTCTAAATCATAGATATGGGGCACAGCTATGCAGAAAAACCCTGGGAAATAGGAGGGTTGCTATAGGGGAGATGGAGGTTCCTGTAGCTGGAGGCATCCCCAGGGATCCAGAGCTCTGGGAAGGGATTTAGGAGGCATGTGCCAGCTTTTGTATGTGCCACGTGAAAAGCATGCCAAACTACGTGTGACATTGAAGATCTCACCATACTTGCACCATGTCTCACTTCCAGTTTGCTTAATCCTACCCTGCTTCTCCTAAATGTCACCTGCCATCTCAGCTGACAGCATGGCCTTTCCTCACTTCCTGTCCCAAATCACTCCGGAGCATTGCTAAACCCTCATAAAGTGACACTGCAGTTTGTCCCAGAGATGTGGAGGACCTTTTTCTCCCCCTATCATTTCTTCCACAGGCAAAAGGTCAAAGCTATCACTGCAGCACGTGGGGAGGAGGGACAGCTGGGAGCAGAGCCATCCCGCTAGCACCGACGGCCCAGGGTGTCCGATGGGTCCCTATTGTCTCGGAGGGCTGCCGATTCCAGCCCAGCGACCTCGACCACGGTGTGGCTTTCCCAGCACAGCTGATACTCCAGATAAGTAGTTATTATTTCAGGAAAGAGGAGGTGATTCCCTCTCCCAAGAGGGCTGACATTATGGGATGACTGGGAATGGTTCCTGGACTCAGAGCTGCCTTCCAGGATTTCATCTGACTTATTCTCTGCCGTGCCTGGCATGTTGAGGTGCCCTGTTGAATTCACTGCCTTTAGGGATCAAATCTTTTCACAAAGGCTGTGGAGAAAACATATCTGCCCCTTTTTTTTTTACACCCCTTCACAATACAGACACTTGATGAAACTGCCAGCTGCTGTGTGTAGAAAGTGGAAAGGAAATGGTGCCTCACGCAGGATGCTGTCACTGTAACCTTTGGAATTTGGGGCGGCGGGGGCTGCTGTGGCTACAACTTTTTTTCAGGGACACCAGCACAACAAATGTAACAGCGTAATGCAGCCTCGGAGAGGCAAGTGAGTGTTAGCAGGGGATAGGGAGAAATTACCTCCCAAGCATAGCATGACTGACAGGGTGATTTGGGAGGTTATCTGTTTCTGAAGTATTCAGGCATCCTCTGGGAATAGGCAGCAACATGAAATGGTACGTTTTGCATTATGTGTTAGTCAAAATTCGGGGGAGAGAGAGCAAGAATGATTTCTGGGCCTTTTTTTTTTTCATCCTGATACAGATTTCCATCATGCATACAACTAGTCCTATGGAGTTACATTCTCTGATGATGTATGGCTGCATACTTTGGTAATAGCAGCTCAACATGCAGCTTTTTATTTGGCCTGCTTTCTCTAGCAGAGTAGGGTTTATGTGACTGAGTTTTTCCCTGTGCATTTGTTTCTCAAAGTGTCCATCTTCCCAGGGTAGCCTTTGAGCCCATTAAATAATGTAGTCAAATGTAATGTAGCAGTAGAGATCAAGAAGGCATTGCATTCCTACAAGTTTTGTGGAAATAGATATTTTTTCAGATGGCACACACACGACATTCTTTAAATCAGTACCTCCAGTAGAGGAAAAGCTGTAGGGCGATTCTAACCTTATCTGTTCAGTTCGATCTGCTGGAAGGATGCAGTTAAAAAACAGCTAAACAACCTGTGACCCAAGGTCAGCCAGGGCGCTTGTTGCCTTGCGGCCTGTCAGGGGTGTTAGGATGGGTGTGTGTGTGTGTGTGTGTGTGTGTGGAGGGGGAGTGGAAGCATTTCACAGGTCGGAAAGATGAAGGAGAACGTGCTGGCAGGGAGACAAGGGGTTACTGCAATGGCCATCTATGGCCACAAGGCATACATGATGTGTAGGAAATTATAGTGTCAGTTCTGCTGCTCCTGGAGCAGATTGCTTTCTCTTGATACCAAAGAGACGCTTGTACAGCACCGCCTTTGCCTGCAGACTCCACAGGCACAACACGCTCCCTGCTCTCGTGGTCATGGTGTTAGCTCTTTACTGAAGTGCGTGGCATGAGGCCTTGCCAGGGTAAGCACAAGGATTTGCAGGTATACAGATAAAGACAGATAAAGACGGATAAGTAATCTTGAGAAGAAGTCCTTTGCTTTAGCATTGCAGACCTTATTGGTCCTCACTAGTCTCAATCTCTTCTGCTGCCATGGCAGGGCCCACTTCCTTCATTGTGGTCTTGGAGAAAAGACATGCCAAAGCTTGATAGAAACCCCAAATATGTGGTTGTATTTTGGCTGCATCCTTCTTTATTATTTGCTGGCATTTTGGAACATAACAGCTGCTGGGTCTTCTATTTATTTATTTAATTTTATTGGTCCTGTCAAGCAGTGAGATACTTTGAATCCTTTCATTTACATTGGTTCCAAAAAGCTTTCAGTTTGGTGTTCAGATGGCTTCATTAGAAGTGAAAAAAGAATGGGAGTTTTCTGCATAGGATGGCAGTGGAGCTGGCAGAAGTGACTTTCCTCAGGCCACTCAGGAGTGGACAGACCTGACCTCCTTTGGACACTTCTGTGTCATCTATCAGAAAGGGAAGTTTTGTGTTGGAAGCTCGGTGTGATGAAGTGGTTTTAAATTATGCTCTTGTTCCACTCTCTGTTTCTCTTCATAGTACCCCGCTCCTCATCTCATATTTTATGGATTGAGGGATATTACTCAGGCCTCCTTTTAGTGTTCAGATAAGATGTTCCAACTTGATCTTTTTGCAGTAGGTTTTTCAGTTGTTCCCTCATCTCATGTCTCATGCAGTTCATGGTATTCACATAAAGGATCCATTAATCTTGAAGGCAGGTTATGTCCTGCCAATCTGCTTTTGTTTTAGGTTTTATGTGGAAGAGGACTGTATTGTCAGCCCCTTAATTGTCACAAAGTTAATGGCTTTGGATGTAGAGGCCATAAGCTTAAATTTCTGGGAATGGGATTTACTGTAGACTTATCACATGAGGATACTGTGACAATCTGGTTGAGGCGTAAGAAGAGCAATCCTATTAGCTTGAATTGTCAATAGGGATCAAAGCTCCCTTCCATCTTACACAAATGCCTTGGAAGCAAACTGATCACTGTCCAGGTCTATCAGACCATGAAACTGGATTAGCAAACTGGTGCCTCTGTGGCCAAATGATAGAGCAGCTGAAGGGCTGACATAAATACAGGGAGAGAGAGGGAGGTAAGGGAAGTTATGTAAATGTGTGGTAAATAACTCACTTTGCAGAATATAATTAGATAAGACTGAAGGTGCATTAGCATGAACAGCTGAATGCAAACTCTGTCTCCAGTGTAGCAAAGGACGCTTTCAGTGTCACGGCTAGGAGAACCACCTCTGTGGATGAATAATACCTGCAAAATTACTTTCGCAGATACATGCCTGTGTACAGAGACGGGTCCTGTTGCTTACTGCACAATCTTCAGACATGCAAGCAGCAGCACGTAAACCTTTTTCTGCGAGGTATTGCCTTATGCACAGCTGGCTTCTCTACAGAGTTTTAAAGATCTGTGAAAAATAAGAACGAAGTCCGGTGACTGATGGGTTACATATTGGTGCTAGCCATATTGCTAATATAACTCCATAGTGACCTGAAGTCTATTTAGGGCTGTTGGAATAGGAACTTACGGTGCTTGGTGCAAACAAAATAAACCATGGACTCTGCACTGAAAAATATTCCAGTTTAATCCTGTGCCCCCTGAAGGATTCTCCAAGCCAATAGCTGGCTGTAATTTGCATGGAATAAATGATAACTTGCATCTTCATCTAAAGGATCAGATATCTAGTATCCATCTTCCCTAACCCTGAATTTGTACCGATTTACAAAAAAAACAAAACAAAACAAAAGCTACTGCAATAGTTTCTGTATATTAAGTGTACTGTGAGGAGTCAGAGACCTTTATACCTTCTCAGATGAAAAGGCTGGGGCAAGCTCTTCTGCTGACCCCTTCCCTACCTGTATTGCAGTTTGCAGCCTTGATTTGCAGGCTTAACTAGAAGGTCAGGAACTGAACAGACTTGGACACTCCACTAACCCTCCTGTTGTTTTCTTTATGGATCAGCTTAAGTCTAGAAATGTGGCCAACAATGCAATAATTTAGAACATTCATATAATCGGCATAACTGTTTGAGTTGACAAGTCATATTTGGGTAGTTAGGTATAATTACCCCAGCAGTATGAAACTCATTTTGGGGTACATACTCTGAGGTTAAGATTATAAGTCTTATTGGCAAGTAGAATATTTCTGGTGAATATGAGTAAGTGGTATACAAATTGCCCCTATACAGAGTATTCAAAAGAGGTTCATACTTTGCTCTGCAAGAGAGCATTTTGCCTTGTGCTCCATATTATTACTGCGTATACTATAGTCTGCAGTTTTTGATAAAAACTAGCTGTCCTGGTTATTCTTTCAGATACGCTTTCTTTATATTGAACTGAAGAGAACGTACCTTAAACTAGAGGAAAAATTTTTGGTAATTTTTGTCTCTTAAATCATTCCAGTAGTGTGATTGGCAGCTCATAGGCATTTCTTGTTGTCAAGAGAGTTGCTTCCTTGATAATTCACCAGAGCTGGAATTTGCTTCACAGGACAGGACAGTTGAGCTTGGAAGGATCTAGAGATCATCTAGTCCAACCCCCTGCTCCAGCAGGGACACCCAGTGCACGGGGCACAGGGCGGCATCCAGGCGGGTTTGGAAGATCTCCAAAGAAGGAGACTCCACAGCCTCCCTGGGCAGCCTGTGCCAGGGCTCGGTCACTCTCACAGGAAAGAAGTTCTTCCTTCATGGAAATGGGGTTAGCATGTGGTGCCCTAGGGAGCCATAGAAGATATCATCAGAATAACAAGATCCTGGTCTTAGCATTACAGCAACACAGTAGAAGTTCTAAATTGCATTTTCTTTAATATACACAACCAAACTCCACTGAGTAGAAGGCAAGAGAACCTGGTCTCTTGGCCTGAGAACACCATCATTGACCCTTATGTAGATTTAGAGGATTGCTTAGGGATAAGAAAGAACTGCCAGGAGCTCTAAGGCTGCTGGGTGCAAGCAGTGGCTGTCCCCAATGGACGACCACAAGACTCAAGGCCACGGCACCATCCTGGGCTCTCCAGAGAGCACCAGGCCCCCTGCAGCTCCGTGCTCCGCAGCTGCTCCCACACCGAGGAATTCTTTTACTTCCTTTGGTGGATAGCAGCCATGGGCTCACCTCGATATAACATGTTCAATTCCAGGACTGTGTATTTTGTTATGCTAAGTGGTTATGATGTTTTTGCATTGAAAAGCGCTCTCTCAGACTGCTCTTAGAGAGAAAATGCTGATGAAATTTATCTCTCACTTTTTGAGGAAAACTGCAGCTTTCTTTCACACGGGACAGTGAGAGGAAGTGTAACAAAAAGAGATTTTGTTACTTGAATGAGGGTAAATGTGTTCACATTCTTTCTTCTCTAAAGATTAACTAGTCTCAGGTCCAAAAGAAATGCATATTATTTCAAATGAGTCACAGATTAGAGAAAGCAGGCTTACCAACACAGGCTACAGATGATCATTTTCTAAATTGGTTTATGTAGTTCATGAACGTGCACAAATGTATATATGAAGAATAAATGAAAGGGTCATATATGGAGCAGGAAATAAAAAAAAATGTATTTCTTTACTGGCAAAGAAAGCTTCATTTTATCTGTTTTGATAATCACTGAGTAATTTGATGGATTGTGTGTTTTTCCCTTTTCACACAATCTTGACAATTTGACATAGCCTTCAAACATTAAAGACAGCTCCATAACTTATTAAATTTTGGCTCAGAAATTAACTTTACAGAAAAAAATGGGATGTGATGTGCAATCCTGCTCATTCTGAGATGGATCACTCAGTGGTGATGAAAATGCAACAACAAACTCGCTGTTTCCAGCAGCACAACATTCAAGAGCTTGTCATTACAGGTTGGCTTTTGTCCAGCTTCAGAAACTCAACAGAAGGTGTCTTCTGAATTCCTGCAACAACAGCACAGGCAGTGCTGACCCACCAGGCAAATCTCTGGCTCCTGATGCAGCTCGCTGAAGTTAGTGGCATTTGGTCTCCAGCAGGAGAACCAGTTGTGATTGTTTCTGCGGGGCTCAGGGTGCCTCAGTTGGAAAGGGTGGTTGTCACATCCAGGTTATGGGCCTGTGCAGAGTTTGCAGCCAGAGTTACGTGACTGCACAGCAGCTCCTGTGTGCAGGAGCTAGTGGATTCCAGACCCTCTTGGACATGGAGCGCTCCCACATGTCCATGTGGACTGCAGAGAGGTTGGGAGATGGACTGCCATCCTCCAGCTCCTCTTCCCTACCTTCCCATAAAGATAGTGAAAAGCAGAGGGTATTCCTACAGCATCTAACCTGACAGAGACTTTCATTGTCCTGGCAGGAAAATGAACTAAGCAAGCATAAGTTCAGTGAATTCACGAGGCAAATAAACTTAATTTCCATTAATAATTTATTTTCATACTATCTTGATATTTTTTTCGATTCCTATACCAAGCTCTCTAATATTTGTTGAATCTGCAGAGAGCCACGGAGCTTGAAGAGGATAAAGTTCATTGACTTCTAACAAAGGTTTTTCAGGGTGTCAAAGCACCATGACTTCGAAAGGGAAGAAATAGAGCAATAATAAGCAGTGCCTGTGACTACAACAAATACACAGAAATGATCTTTTATGGATTGAAGATTGGATTCAAATTCCTGAATTAAAAACTTGAGGGAAAAAAAAAAAAAAGCCTGGATAATCAGCTTTAATTAGCTTGTATCTTCAAGCTCATTTTCTATAAGTATCATTTTCACTGTGTCTTGATGAAATCACTTTTTTATAATATCAGAACATACTTGGCTCTTTTTCAAGCTTGGTGAAATAGCTCTCTTGCTCAAAGGAAGCAGCTTCTGAGGAATCAAAATGAAACAGTGAAGAACCAAGCACTTCTGTTATGTAGATGGGGAGAGCACCTTCTAAGACAAAGTGCTGGAGTCACAGTTAACATTGGGTGACTCAAATTAACTGATGTCTTCACAAATGTGTGATATGCTTCATCTGATGCAAAGTCAGCCTGAAGCAGCTTTTCCTGCAATTAAATGGTAAACCTTCTCCTCATTAGCCTACCAGAACCATAAGACCATTTATCAAAGACTGAAAAACAGTATGAAAATAATAGGCCTAAAGAAATATACTGACACTGTTTCTTGTTTAAGAGAGAGAGAAACATTTTGAAGACACAGTTTGCTGAATGGTCTGTTTAATCTGGTATTCAATTTCATAAGCAGCAAGGATCAGAAGCCTGAGACGAATACTCAATACCTCAGGGTAGATTTAATCCCAAACCCAATTAGTGCCTGACTTATATCCTGAACCACAACATCTGAAACTTCTTGATGTGAGGCAGTTCAGCAGCTGCAACATTAGGGACAGATATTCCCTAGCACAACACAGCACTCACACAGCTGCCCGTTTTCCAGCTCCCTGAGCCAGCCCATCTTCAGCACACTGTTGGAGCTGGACGTTAAGCACATGTGCATTGAAGCTGCCTCCACAAGGATCTGTTTTGTATTTCTGACCCCACTAATTTGCCCCTGTGCTCTGTCTGGTCTCCAGAAGGCATCATGTCGTACTGCTAGACACTGCTAAAGGGAATTGGCACCATCCCTTTGAGGTCCAGGGCTGCATCAGTCTATATCAACAGGGGGAATAGGGGGAATAGGGCCAAAAACGGAATGCTGTTTAGGATAGAGAGAGTGATGTTTATATATATCTGGGTTTCAAAGAAATATACTGGAACAGTTTGGGTTTTGTTTCAAAGAAATACACTGGAAAAGTTTGAGTAGCTGAATATACGATTTTCTACAGTTCATTATAGCAGAGAATGGTCCACTGCGTGTAGCACTGCTAATATAGACAGAGGAGATCAAAGTAGATGCTTACTGAGTGGTGCTCTTGCTGGAGTATCTTCTCATTGCAAAAGCCACCATTGCTTTGAAGAGGTACTCCTCATTTGCATCCCAGGCATACTATAAAGAAAGATGGAAAATAATCAGTTTCAGCACGAGTGCTAACAGTACAAAGGGGGAAAAGAGTCAATGAACTTCAAACGCAACATTGATTTAGAATATGAATAAATTCACTGGCTGTGCTCTGAAAATAACTTCCTCTCTGTTGTTTAGTGTGCACCAAGGACTTTTTCTCATGGCTGTTGCAAAATGAGAGTACAAAGTGTATACAAAGTTGTAACTTTTCCAGAAACTGCATGAATTGTATATTTCTGAAAGACGACTGAATGGGGGATGTGAATTTTCTCTTATCAAAGATTAGAGCAGAACTCTCCCTACACTGCTACACTCCTGGCTTTGCTGCTTTTGCTAGATACACTGTGCTAAGAACAAGATTTCCACTCTCCAAACCCTTTTGTTTCCACCTCCTCAAGGCAGCTGGAGGCAGTTTCTGGGAGCTGGATGTCATAACACCAGTAAATAAAATGAGATTATGGCCTTATTACCACACACTGTCCTTGGAACAAGAAGTCCGACTCAGCTATAATGCAGATTACTGCATCACATTTGAAACAAAAGAAAGAAAATAGCAGCCTTATTGCTTCAATAAGAAGTAAAATGCAGGCTCCAAAAACTTTCCTCTGTTGTCTTGATGATAAATCATGTTTTATAAGTTCAGGTTTCTGAGAAAGCTTCACTAGGTTCCCCTGAGCTTTCACTCCCATATGTAGTTCTAAAGACCTGTAAAAACTGCACCTATTACATTTTTATAACAAGAGCCATGACTGAGGCAGACTGATTGAATTTTCACTTTCAGCAGACTACAAAGTTTAATAGTTTCTTGGAAAGATATTAATGGAGGTTAGAGGCAGTTTTCTCCAGTCAGTTAGAACACACATCTAATCTTTAACTTTCAGCATTAAAAAAAATCCATGCTATAATTGCCTAACCAAGAAACCCAACAGTGTTGATACTTAACCCTGTTGACAGTTTAGACCACTTTTTTATGGATCTTTGTAATACACTCATATACACTCAATACACTCAAGAAATAGCAATATATATCAAACAGCAGCAAACTAAACAGAACTGATAATGTCAAATCATATTTCTCTTTCCTAAATTCTGATTTTGGATGCATGGAGCTGCAATCTCTCTCCTAGAAAGAAGGAATCCAGCTTCCAGATGCCATCCCTCCTTTTCTTTTCACATCATGTGGACTGGGAACCTAAACACGGAAGGAGGCAGACATCTGAAGTGAAAGAAAAGTCATTCTGATCATATTCATCATCTCTAAACAAATGAGGTATGAACTAGGCTGAGCTACAGTAGGATGGAGAAAACACAACTGAGCCAAAAAAAGTGCTTGAGTAGCATTAAAATCACAATTCAGTGGTGAGAATGAGGGGTTCTCACTCAGCACCACACTTGCCCTGAGAGTGAAGGAAGGTGTAAATGTAGTGTGACAATGCACCTCAGCCTCAGAACTTAAACACAAGAAAACTGAAATTGTTTGAAAAAAAATGTATTTTTGTTCTCACTGCACTGGTGAAAACATGAGAGTAATGACAGCAACTAGCGTTAAAAGAAAAAAGAGACTGCATAGTAGAAGAATTAATATAGATGAGACCCATAAAACTGTTCATCATAATTTTAAAGACATTTGCATTCAAGCCACAAAGCATAATTTGCAGCACTAAAAGGAATGATTTTCCTTCTTTTTTTTTTTTTTATGTGATACTATTGACTGAATCCTTAGATGCCATCTGCAGTTTTTGAGGACAGGGCCAAAAGGACAGGCAAAAAAGAAGGAAAAACAAAACAATCCCCCTCGCAACGTTTGTTATCCTACGGATTGAACCAGCTGTAGAGACAATCGTATCAGTTGTATCCTCAAAAATGGGTAATGACGAAGCAGACTCCACTTTGCACATACGCAGAGAGAGATGCAACGCAGCACTACCAAGCACATGTACTGGGTACCTTAACGTATAGTGCAGTACCTGTGTGTATGCCCAACCAGGAGCCGCACTTGCTCAGAGCTTCTTTAAGTCATAGTAGCTAAAAAGCTATCTTTTGTAGTGAGGAACTCCAGCCTTACCTTAAGGAATAACTTTAAAAAAGCAGAATAAACAGAAGTCTGCAAGGAATTGGGGATCGGGGGAAAAGGCAGGAAAAATAGAGCAGCAGCTGGGGGTCTGTCTGAGTGATGAGAGGGAACTGAAGTCTGCCTGCGTAGCAGGAGGCTGAGAGCCCCATGAAAGAGGCCATCAGAGAGGAGGCAGAGAAGTGGGTGGCAGCAGACTCTGTACGAACAAGAAAAGCTGCACGTTACTCTGTGGAGAAGTACACAGGGGCGAAAGCAACAGGAAGAAGAATATGGCAAGACAGCCTCTAAGCTAGTAAACAATATTGACTCAATGGGCATTAACTAGCCCAAAATAAATGCTGCCTGAAAATCAGAAGCCAATTTCTAATCATCAGCTTTGTCCAATCGAAGGGACTAGTGCAAAGAAACCTAACAAGTTTTATGATGGGGCTTTATTAGCTTCATCTTTATTCTGTAATTTCAAAGCCTGGACTGTAGCTGATGAATTGGGATGTTACATCTCGTCTCATATTCCTGTGGAGTGCAGTTATTCATGTACATTCCGTGTTGCTGTAAAAAGAACATAAATACCATTTGCAACCAGACTACAAGCAGGTGATAACTATTACCAGTGGAAGGTTATGTGGGGATATCAGGACAATTAAAGTATTTTGTCTGCTTTGCTCTACGAAGGGGTAAACACAAAGACTTTGGTCCTATCGCACTTACCATTCTCTATATTTCAAGAAGGAGCAGAATTAGACCTCGCTGAGTGTGAAAGTCATTCCTAAGTGCTTGCTTGCAAAAGAGGAGGCTGATGAGATAATGGGGGATAGATGATCAGCCTAGATTGTCAGTGTGGCAAAGTGCTGTAGTGATACTCCAAGGAAGACAAAACTTACATTAGTAGCAAGAGAAGATGATATTGTAAGATTGCCTTGAGTTACCTGGTCTGAACTCAGCATTAACCTGGCTTTGAGCAGAAGGGGACTAGGAACTTTCCAAGGTCCCTTCCCGTCTGAATGAGTCTGTTTTAAGCAGACAGTCATAGAGACTTGTATAAGTGAACACGCTTCTGCATGTGGGAGGAACATGTTTCGGGGTCCCATTTGGTGGCAAGACACCAGCTGCTCATCAGCCTGTCTCCCATTAGTCCCACACCTTGTCTGGAAGAGAGAGGCACCTACTTCTTCACCTGGCCTGCACCCTATGATGGGCTGACCGGCTCTCCTGGCTAGACTGAGAGGTGACACTGACAAGTTCATGGACTTCCACTGGACCTTGCTCCTGCTCACTCAGAACTGCCTTTGGCCCTTTTAGATTAACTCTCTACTTACTTTGCATGCCTTGGAAGCAGGTAGTAACTAGTAGTCATTCCAGAAGCCACTCCAGTAGTCATTCCAGAAGCCCAAGTTAACACCAGAAAGATTAAGTTCAGGCTTAAAGGTGCCATATTACTTCCCACTGGTTAGCAAATGACATCTTTTTCAAATAAACCCATTACTTGCAAGAAAAACAATCACAGTTACATGCTAACTGTATTTTAGTTGCCTTTTACAGCTCCACTGTGATAAGATCCATTATAACAAATGATAAAAATAATAAGTAATAAACAACAACAATAATAGTGATACTCCCTACATCGAAGGTTACAAACAAATGATAAAAATAGTGCCTGTCTCTACTCGCTCCAAACAAAGCAATGGCATGGGCTGAATTATGGACAGAACCAGACTAGCCCATTTGCAATGCACTAATGTACACTGGAGTAATCTTGCCAGTCACAAAGTGAAATGCTCATGGGGTCAGGGTCTGCTGTTATCATCGAGACTGAGGTGGTTCGGAAATGAAGGAAACAAAATTAAATATCAAAGCACCACACCAAGATAAGTTCAATTTCCTACTGTGATACAAGAAGAGTTCTACCCTTTCCTTTGCTAAAATAGGAAGGAAAGTGAAGTGCCCTAAATTCTGAAAATAAAACAAATTTCAGATTGAGAGTAGCTTCAGCATTTGAAGTTCAGTAATTTACAGAGAGCATTGCAATGGTTATAAAAAGAACTACTGGATGTTTGAAATTAATAGAGTGTTCATTACCTATGGATAATTTCAAATGACAAGATATAAAATAGCATTTTAGAACAACCTGATGAAAACAATATGATGTCATCTCTTGTAGATCTTACTGTGTCATTTACTGTGTCACAAAAATGAAACTGCTATCTATCTACAACAAAAAGAATCTCATCAGTTATTGCTTATTTTGCATATAATAAAAAATCATCTTTAGGATTGTTGATTTGTAGTATACCTTTTCTGTAAAGGCAAACAGAAAAAATACAAATGGCTGATCAAGCATCCCTCCTTTATTATGTTTGGACTAGTAAAAACACTAGGAAAAAAGCATTGCTTGGTACTGTGGTTTTAATTCCTTCCAAATATTTTGAGCAAAGACTAAATCAAAATATTTTGCTGTTATCAAGATGAATTTCAATAATGATTTTGACATATTTTCAGCTGGAGGATTAATAACTTATTACATAAATATTATATTTAAAATATTATATAAATATTTTAATAATATTTAAATATTAATATTTAAATAGTTTAATAATCCAGCCTTGCTTAATTGTTTAATTAAAGTTTCTCATCCAGATAAATACTTGAAAATGCATTCTCAGTATTGCTTCCCAGTTTGCCTGGTTTGTGAACTTTCCAGTGGAATTAGGTTCTTGATAAATGTCAGCTTAAATTACCTGATATTTCAGGATAACTTTAGAATGGTTTCTAAGGTCATAGAAAAATCCTCAAATCGCCAGTCTATAAAAACATGTAACTTATGAGGCTTTTTTTGTTTTGTTTTTTATTTCTTCTCACATAATCAGACACTAGAGTTCCAGTAGAGGTGGAGACAAGACATTTGGCCAAGGTGGTGTCCAAGACATTTCATATCCAGTTTTATGCTGAGCCCGGTCACACACTGCAGATGTGCTCTAAGCATTCCGAACTGCAATGGGTGTTCGCAGCTCTGCTGTATTTCATAGTGCCATGGGGAAGTGCCATTTGTGCCACAGTACGTGAAGAAGGGCCATTTGGTCATCTCATTCCCCAGGCTCTTGATTATCCCAGGCCATTATCCCTCACGCCAGTACTGCCACAGCAAGCCCAAGGACTCGAATTAAACTAAAGCATTTCAGCTCTCATGAGACTAAGATGTACACTACGGGCAGAGAAGAAAGGGCACTACCCAAAGCCCCATATTAATATGGAATTGATGAGATATGCTTGAATGATCTCTGCAAGATCATGCTTGGCTAAGACCCTGATATAAAATCCCATTTCATAAATATCTAACAATCTTTTCCTGCTTATCTTCCCAGACATGCTTGACTTTACAATTAGCACTCTCAAGCAGAAGTGCTTTTCCCAAAATTACAAACTTAGATTTATGCAGCATCTCTCATGCATAAAATGCAAGATCTCTACAGCTTTTCCAGAAAGGAAGAAAAAAACAACAACCTTGCACAGAAAAGGAGAGCTTTAAACTTCCTTTAAAAGACGTTTCTTTATGTATAGAGGACTAATCAAATGCCAAGAAAAAGATTCCTGGTTCACGGCTTGAGCAAGCTACTGTAATCAACACTTCAAAACAAATTGTCCGTGCTGCCTTCGGAAATTTTACTCAATGTATTAGTTCTACTTTGGCAGATATTCAGTTAGGAAGAACATGTGAAGATACTTTACTTACAGCATTATCTCCCAAAGCTGTTTTGATACTAAGCCGTACTTTGAAAGCATTCTGTGCATCTGACACAAAGAGAAAGAAAGCAAACATATATTGAAAATCATCCTAAAAATGGGATTTTAAATCATTCACTTCTGTAATTGTTCTACATATTACAACTTATAAATTTGTTTGAATGGCCTGATTAGTAGATCTAGAAATAACCAGTGTGAACAATGCAACAGCCCTATGGATTCTCAGAGAGATTTAACCAGTACCTTTTTAAAACAGGTAATATCAGCTTCTGTACTTAATTTGAAAACTCAAAAAAGACTTGAATGCTCCGAGTATCAATCTTGAAACTGCAGACAAACCAGCTAAAACATCAACTAAGCAGCTGGCAGCTTTTTAAGCATTCATAGCTAAATTTACCTGAGGAAAGGATGGGAATCAGCCTCAAAACATACCTGGCTTGCAGAGCTCAGCATGAGCAAAGACAACCACAGAGAAGGCAAACAGCAAAACCCGTAACATCCTTCCAGTGTGAAAAACCTGAGGCAAAAAGAAATAACTCTACTCTGTAAAGCACTCTTAAACTTTCTGTGACCCAGGATTAAAGCATCAGCAGCACAAGTGAGCAACCAAGTAGAAGGTTTAATAATTAACCCCCGTTATTTTAGCTAAAACAAGCACTAGAAACAACTGTCTTCTGTCAGTTATTTATTACTTTTGTCTGTAGAAAAAAAAGTTACAATAAGTATTTATTTTTATTCTTTTTTTTTTTCCTTTTAATAACAATGCAAAACTTAACACAGTGCCAAAAGTCAATGTTTTTCTCCCTCAGATACCAGTTTAGACACACACATGTCTGAGATACATAACACAAGACTAGCCTGCCATAACATTGCCACCCAGGGCACATGAACTTGAAACTCCATTGCTGCTGAGCAGTTTCAGCAAAATCAGAAGGAAGCCACCATCATCCAACCTCCTCAGGGAACAGGCCAGTGCAGCTGAAGGCCTTTGAGCAGAAATGTAGGCAAAATCACAGAGACTGGGCTTTTCATCCATCCCCCAGAAGAGACAGGTGACTAGGGGGTCCCCAACTAACCAGGCAGGGTACAGGGCACCAGCCATCACCAGCGATGGGTTGGGGCAGAGCCCAGTCTCTGCATGAGGTCTCGCTGGTCTCCCTCGTGTGCCACCCAACCCATGCTTCGCCCTAAGCCCGTGTCAGCTCCCGCACGTGAAGGCCGATGTCAGCACCCCAACCCAACGCTGTCCTCCCACCCCAAAGCTTGTCCTCAGCGCGGGCGCATCGGAGAGCTGGGGACACCACACAGCACAGGGCAGGGCTGGGAGGCGGCCGCTGACCGGAGCTGGCCGCCCCATGGAGCTGCCTCTCCCACAGGTGCTGCAGACCCAACGCCACCAGCCCCACACTCCGCGTGGCTCTCACACACACCGGGGGAGGCTTCGGCCCAAACAAGACGACTACAGCACCAGGACCTCCTGCGAGGCCACATTGACCGAATCCAATGGCGCCTGGTCGGCGTGACAGGCCACAGCCTTGGGGAGAAGATCTCCAGGGCTCCATGGCTCGTTTCACAAAACAAAATGCTGGGCCATTGCTTTGAACAACAACCACCCCAAAATGGTTCCAAAGGTTGAGAGGTGCCTTCCCGCTGCTGCACAATTCTTACAGTGGCAAGCGGTGTAAGAAAAAAAAATGCAATTAAAGGATTTCATAGGGAGGTGCGTATGCATATTAAACATCATATTTATGTTTTGTATATATAACACACATGCTGTATATCCACGTGCACACACATCTATGAAAATAACTCAGTGATATTCTCTATGCTCTTCCCAAAGCATTTTCAAAGGCAAAGAAATAAACGCAGAGGAGAAAGAATTCAGAAAGTGAAATGTATCATTTCAAATTCACGACCAGTCTTGGCAGCATAGACAGCAAGACAGAATGATTCTGTTCCACAGTGCTACTTTATTCGCTTTGTAGCCATTTTGATTAATGGTTGGTCCTTAAGTTGAAGATTGCTTCAGGAAGATGCTCAGTTGCTCCTTTAACAGCAAGAAGCATTTTGAGAGTACCACCCTAAAGACCTTCACATTACCAGAAAGAATATTTTACCTAACAATGCGACTGAATTTATGGGGGAAAAAATCAGCATTTACTACTAAAAACACTTGGGTTTTCAGGTAATTGAGAATTTACTGGCATACTAATTCAATCTTATTCTTGAAATACACTGTTAAAGGAATTGATGTCCCATCTTTAAAGTCATTAAATCCTGGCGATTCCTCAGCATCTGTTTCCTTTTTCTAGGCAACCAGTTCTTAGTACAAACATATTGGATATATTATCCACTTCGACATTCAATCTGTGTTTATGAAAACATAGGAAGTCATATATTCATTTCTAGCAGTGGCTTAAATGAACATTCAGTATGTATATGCTCCAAAAGGACAGCACTCAAAATTTACAGCTGTCTCAAAGTGCAGTTTTCTGTAAATTTGTAGTTTAAAAATATATACATATACGAATGTTAAGTTTCTTGCCAAACGCTCATGCATTTTTTTCAATAATCAACATTTGAACTTTGCTGTATCATTGAGGGAAGTACTGGAGTCCATCAGAGTGGAAAAACTTTCCTGCTGCCAGAAATGGAACGGAACTGATGGGCAACATGACTCATCACTGCTGCAAATCCCTGAAAATTAGCTGTTCCCTTTGGAACCACATACAGCCAGTGTCAGAGCACACTGAAGTGACATACACCCAGCAGGAGAGACCTCCGAGAGCAAGACCGGATTCCCTGAGCAGGGCTGCTGACACCCAAGCCGGATGGCTGATTTCGCTGATTTCTCTTGCTAGCAGGCAGTAAGACGAAGGATTTTCCTGGCAGAGAGGGAAAGCATCCAGGAGGTGAAGGAGAGTGATAAACACCTGCTCCTGGGCTCACGGGGAGAGCATCTTGCCCTTGACATTTACACCCACGGCAGCTTGGACGCACTCCCAATGCACCCACTGACTGCGCGTGTGCTTGTTCAGCTGTACATGCACAGAGCACTGCACATAAACAACTCACTGCGGCACATCAGTAAATCTTCTTTTGTCCCCAGGCTGACATGGCTGTGCACCTCTGCAATAAATCTGTGTGCATGGATAACCTTCTCTTTTTTTGTTTGTTTGTTTTCCTCTAGTTTTGGCCAGATAAGGGAATGCTGTTTAAGTAAATATGTATTTGTTTGCTTCTAACTCACCAGTTACACATCAGTTTCCTTGAACATATGACAATCTACATGCATATCTGCAAGGTATATATTTTATTCCTGCTTTTAGTTAGTTTTGAATACATTTACATTTTAAATTTTTAATTAGTTCATCTATTTTTCTCTGTAATGTTTAAGTATCAAAATATAGCAGTGTTTAATCTGACACACAACCTACATCTTGGAAATATCACTGAACTAATGCAATGAATTGTTGCTGTTCATTTACTGGATGAATGTGTCTGCCTAGCTAAAAATAGCAGTATTTCCAAAATCATTTGCAATGCTTATGACTTCCAAAAGTTCATACATTATCTACATATATACACTTGTTACATGCTATATTATCATGTATATACATATACTTAACATTATACCAGAATTTGGACTTTTAAACAGATCAAGAGAGGACTAAAGCCTCAAAAAAGGATATGACTTGGTAAAACAAACAAAACTCTCCCATCACCT
>JAVCKT010015708.1:0-11266 GCA_032273925.1 Rhynchotus rufescens
ATCTCACAGCTGGAGTGCCTGTGAAATGAATCCATGGGGCTGGGGCCGCTCTAAGCAGCTGCTCAGCTCGCAGCTGAGAGCAATTCGTGGTCCATTTTGGGAAACATTTGAATGTTTCTTTTGGAAGAAAATATACAAGGCCACCTCTTGCTTTAAAGGCCTTTGCTGCAGCTTGTAAGTCACTCTGTTTTGAGTGGGGAGGGTATGCTTGGATGTATCCAGCAGATACTGGACTTGTTTAAGTTTTATTTCTAACAATCAATCTCTTCCTACTTTTGGCAAATGTTTGTGTGTTGGGGAAGTGTGTGTTTTTTTTTTTTTTTTTTTTTTTTTTTAAATGGATTTTTTTCTCTTTGTATCCCCATCTTCCATGAATTGACCTTCAGGAGTGACTCTTAAACTGCTGCTTTATAGATTAACCTATAGTGTTTTTTATGGCAGTATTGTTTGCTGCTCTCATGTTGATTGCAGCTTCCTGTAATACATGATCTCTAGCTGCCTTATAAAAGGACAATAGAGACATTTGAAAAGTTGAATTTCTTTTAACCAGCCCCTAACAGCTTACTAAAAGTATGAGGTTAGTGTGGGTTCTGTCTTAAGGTTCCCTCAAACAGGATTTGTGGGGGCAGCAAGTTTCTATTCACGAACTGAGACATTGCCTTAATATTGGCTCGTGCCATCCCTGCCATCATCTAGATCTTTAAATTTTCTGGGGAGCTGTGGCCCAGAGTGTTCTAATTAAAAGACTTTTCCTGGGTAAAAGACTAAGAGATTTACAAAAATATTCTGGTATGTTGTGCCTTTTGGGAGAATATTTATTTTATTTAAAGATTCAAAAATAGTTTTAACAAGAGTTGCCTTTTTTCAAGATTTTGTTGGAAAATGTCCAAGGTAAGATAACCTCTACAGGCTCTAAAGAGCTGTGAAGAGAAAAACTTACTCACATAAGGATTAATTGGTAATTTATATACTGTAAGTTTTTAATTTATGACATATTAGGGAGTTGAAGGTGAGATGATGTGGTGAGAGCCCCTTTTTTTCACTTCAGAAGTATAATTTCTAGACCTGTTGTTCATGGACGTGTTTCTAAACAGGGCTCATACTTTTCCTACAGTCTTTGCTCAAGGGTAGCCCTATGAATCTCAATATAGGTAAAGCTGGATTTGGAACCCATGTGAGCAAAATGCAGTGACCTGGAGGGCAGGGGTGGTGTGTGAACTGAGGTTTTTGGTCAGAATGTAACACTCGGCACCTGCAGCTCCTCCTGACAGCTCCTACCAAATCTTCATTCTTGAAGCTATGGTTTGCATGAGTAAAATACTGTAAATAAGGTGGTGTGATTGTATTTTGCTGCTTTGAGAGAGAGCATCTGCTTGTTCCCCTGAGTTTCTGCTTTCATCTTGAGTCTATTTGGTGAAGATCGGGACAGCCTGTGTGCTGTCATTGGCAGGCTGCTGATTTCTGATTTAGAAGGCAATAGTTTCAGTCTAGTTGTGTTTAATCAGATTTTGAAGTAGTGTGTTACAGTGCAGTAATGTAGTGTGGTAAGTAACTCTTTATAGGCAACAAATACGCCTGTGCTGGGACTAATCTGTGTATGACGCTTGGTAGTTTCATGGCTATTAATTAAAAATATATATATATTTAGAAGAGATAGATACAGGCATACTTTCATGGGGAGAGTGGATTTCGATGTTAAATAAAAATTTATAAATACTGAAATTGCGAGTCATATTTTTAGTTTTTCCTCTTGCCTATCCAAAACTGAAGTTCCATAGTCAGGAACTGGTGAGCAGCCTGGTTCAGCTACAATACTGAAACATGAAGTGGGAACTCTCTCACCTCTGTTAGGTCTTTCTGACCAGTGTCTTGTCCCTCCTCTGGTGCTTTTCTACCTGTGCTACCACAGTGCAGGTGCTGTGTCCCAACTGAGGAATAGGAGAGGTGATGATAATACAGCAAAGAGGCTCGGAGTAGGTACGTGTCCGGTTTGGCATAGTCTTCTCAACAGTATTTAAATCAGTGGTTATAATGTGTTGCAGATGTAGTTTAAAGCTTGGGCTCTGAATTGTTGGCAGCGAAGAAAACCCTGGGAGCTATGTGCATGTGTCCATTCGAAGCTGCGTTGCCAGACTGTTTTGGTGCTCCTTTTATTTTAGACATGTTGAGATTGTATGTGCCAGCGGGTTTGGGTTTTTCATTTCTCACTCAAATGCCACATGTTGAGCTGGGGTGAATTGAAAATGGAGTGTAATGGGTGGACTAGGCATGTTTCTGTGCTGATGTAGTGATCTTTAGTTTGCAGCTGGCATGTTTAGCATGGTTAAAAGATAAGTTTTTAACACTGTTTTATTAGAGGCTCTCTTGAATCTGTGTGTAATTCTCCTGTTCTCCCTAAGTGCAAAGTTGCTTCATCAAACCATCAATATCTCCATCTGTCTAGAATAATTAGCAATTAATGCTCAAACTCCCCTACTGTGGTAGGAAGAGGGATAACATGTATTGCTTTATAATGTTTATAAAAGGGGTTAAATGGATTAAGCTTTATTTAGAGGGGCTTTTCAAATTGATTTGATTTAGGATTTATATTGTGATACTTGGTGCATACAACTTTGAAGAGTCTAATGCTTAATTTAGGTACTACACTAATAAAAGCCCCATAATATTGAGGCTCTGATATTCAGCTGTTTGCATGGTTTTGGCCTTCAGAGCAGTTCTTGCTGTACTGTACTACTTGCTGATGCAGATTTAACCATCAACATCTTCATTCTTCCCAGGATTTAGTTTTATGCTTCCAGTACATCAGTCTTCAGAATGCTTGCATTGCTATTTAGAGTTAGCATAGAGGCCATCTTCTAGCATCTCAAGTCAAAAGTAGTTCGTTCTTATAAGCGTCCTGTGTTTGTCACCTACCTGAAACATCATGCATGCTAGTTACTATGAAACTTGTCAGAAGTGAGTTGCTCTCTGCTAATGAGTGGTTAGGAAAAGGGCTCAGTCAGGAGTGGGTTTGGTGGGATTGATTCTCAGTGTCTTCCTTCCCTATATACTTTTCAGGCTTTTCAGAAAACCTTCACAAGCAACTGGAGCAGGACCGCTTGGAGATTGACTAGAGCTTTTCATTTGGATTGTGGCCACTGATTCAAGCGCGGGGTTTGCAATTTAGGAAGCTGAGATTGATGCCAAATTCCAGGGCAGTGATTATGGCAGATGTATGTGAGGAATGTAAAGGTAGCCAAGAATGCCTGTTCATTCACATGTGCCCACAAGTAGAATGGCAGTGTTAAGTAGCAGATGGCAGTGGCAGGAGTGGGGAGTGCAGAGAACCAAGTGTTTCCTCTTTAGAGGTGGCTGAATCCCTTATCCTACTCTAAAACGTGCCTTACGCTGGTTTTGGTGGAGTGTCCACATTCCCTAATGCCCCCCTGTGAAATGAGTGCAATTTTAGATGCTCCTACAGCTTAGTGCTCTGAAACAGTATTTCTGCTTATGGATCAGAGTTGCTGCAGTTTAAGTAAACCTATGACCTTCAAGAATTTGGGGAAGCTTTTTTTGGAGTATAAAGCACTAGACATATTGGTACTGACTTCTCTTTCTTAAAGTTCAGTTTATTTCTTGTGTTTGGAAGTAAAAATAAATAGCTTCAGCCTTCTGTGTTTGAAAGCTTACTGGAATGTGTATCTATAGGGAACTTAAGAGAAAATTGGCATGTACATGACAACTTGAACATCTTTTCACTGATGTGAAAAGCATGCTAATAGCTTGGCTCTGCAATACCACAACTCCAGAAAAAAAAAAAATGTTTTTCCTTTGAAGTTATTTGCCTGTACTATGATTGTAGTTACTCCTGAACACATATTACCCATTCATAAAACCTTATGGATTATGATGTGTCCATTTTGGTGTGTCTGTAAATAGAATAAGGGCTAAATAATGTAGATCAGACTGACATATATTTTTGTATGCCATTATTAGAGCATGAAAGCAGTTTTAAGGGGAAGATGCTGCAAAAGCCTTTGTTTAATTGTTTTAAGTAAAACTCTGTTTTTGCAAGACTGTCCTTTCAAAAGCACACGTAGGATCTTTTGCATGGCTGAGAAAAAATGTATCTTTCTATGCTCCCAAGCATTTTTAGTGGGGATGTTACTCAATTTAATCTTGCTGACTGTGATATTGAAGCCAGCGTGTGCCTTTTAATAAAGTGAAATCTATCTTGTAGCAAAATGCTAGTCTGTAGAATTTCCACATAAAATGTTAGCTGTTTCCAGGCATGACTGACTGCGTTTCACCTTGATTAACTTGCAGGAATGCAGCAAAGGCAGCAGTAAGGGCAATAGTGTGTTGCAGGGTGTTCTGTTTCCTTCATCTAAATGTAAAGGATTATTTTATTTTTTTGCCTTTGGATTTTATAGTCAGTGTCATGCCCTCTAGATGAGACAAAAGTTGGTATTACTGCTGAGCTTCTCTAACTGTATACATGCAAGTTTGTAGTAAATTCTTTAGTATTGACGTGCTTTTATGATGCATAACTATAAAGTTGTTATAGTACTTTAATTTTGAAGCCTACTGAGAAATTTAATTTTGTTAATTGTGCTTGGCTGTGAGTCTAAGAAAAAGTGACAAGGGAAGGATGAGTGACAAGAATACACAGTGGTAAACTCTAAGTGGTAAACCCTATAAGTGTAGGGCAGGGATTTGGCAGGATAAACCCCAAACTCTCTATTGAGAGCTATAAACCTTCTGCAATCAATGTCCAAAGTGTCCAGCTTTCCATATTGGACTGTTTAAAAGTCAGCAGTTTGGTTTCAAACTGGTTCTGAGGCTTCAGTTTGATTCTAGAACGCTTTTGTTTCATACTGTCTGTTAGGCCCTTCGCTCACCCTCCATGAGTCTGTGTTTGGCCTAGTAGAGCTGTCCAGACTCATCAACTGGTCTCATCTTAACAGTTCAACATCCTCGTTATGGGGGAAGAACCCTGCTCGAATGGGAAGGAAAATGCTTAGCAGAACCGTAGACGGTTTTGTACCTTTCTGGAAGTAGAGCTCACTCACGGAAATGAAAGATTGGGGTATGTACCTGCCAAATTCATAATTTGTAGTAAGCTTTTTTGTTTTTCTAAACGCTGTTAAAATAATGCTGTTTACTTAGTTCTTTTTTTGAAGAGATTCTAGTATCTTAAGGTATTAAAACATGATACCAAGAGAACAGCCAGGAAGCTTCATGTCATAGAGTAGGTGAGTTTTGGTTAAGCAATTTGTTAATGTGAAATTCAGCAATTGCTATGAAAATGTCCATTTTGCTGTGCCATTTTCAAGAGTGAAGGCTGACAGCTTTAAACATTCATCTGATTTGGCCCTTCTTCAAGCGAAGCTGGTAGAGCTGATGCTTCTGGCTTCCTCTGAACTCAAGATACCACTGTGTGTCTGTGGTTTTTAATTATTTGTGAGGGAATTTAAGTTTTTGTGTGGTTTCCAGATAATCTAGCCAGCTTCAAGCATCTTGCTGTGTACTTCACTCTTTTGCCTTAGATTAAATACCACTGTGTTTGGTAAGGGTATGAATGGTACATGCCCAAGATGGTAAGTGTGAAACTAGAACTCTGGAAGTCCCTACCCTTCCCTGTGCTCCTCAGAAGGGCTCGCTTAGCATGAGCTGCTGCTTCATTGATGCTTATCTCCATTTTCTTCCCAGAATATGGTATCAAGTTTTCGTGTTTCTGAGCTCCAAGTGTTGCTGGGCTTTGCTGGCCGTAATAAAAGTGGGCGGAAGCATGACCTCCTGATGAGGGCACTGCACTTACTGAAGAGCGGCTGCAGCCCGGCTGTTCAGATAAAAATCCGGGAACTCTATAGGCGGCGGTACCCAAGGACAATCGAAGGACTCTCGGACTTATCGTCGATAAAACCTGCAGTTTTCAATTTGGACAGTAGCTCCTCTCCCGTAGAGCCGGACTTGGCCGTTGCAGGAATTCACCCGCTGCCGTCCACATCAGTCACCCCGCAGTCTCCCTCGTCGCCTGTCAGTTCGGTGCTTCTCCAGGACACTAAGCCGCACTTTGAGATGCAGCAGCCGTCCCCTCCCATTCCACCTGTTCATCCTGATGTCCAACTGAAAAGCCTGCCTTTTTACGATGTGCTTGATGTGCTCATCAAACCTACAAGCCTAGGTAAGTGTTCAGTAGTTCTGCATAGTGCATAAATTGTAAAACAGTGTCGCCTAAAGCAACAGCTAAGTCCAGCCTTGATCAAGTGCTTTCTGCAGATGGTAAAAGGTAAAAACTTCCTTCTCCTTTCTGTGCTGTCTTATCCTCGCTTCCTCTCTGTTTTGTCAGGCCATAGTGCAGGAAGCAATGATCTGTTCTACAAATACATAATTGCATATAAACATACATTTCTTTCTTTTGGATATTAGTGGGATTAGATTTGTCTGGAGGCCTTGGACCTGAGGTATCTGAGTGGTATAAATGATCACTCTTGTCAGGGCTCTTGAAGTGGATTGTCAGGTTTGCTAGTAAGTTGCTTCAGGGTCAGGAAAATAAAAATCCCTGGTTTGCTAGTTTGCATCTGTCTCAGTGCAGCACCTGTTCAGATCTTGGTGTGTTGCATGGAAATACATGTTCTGACTGTGCAACAAACATTCAGCTTTTTTTACACCCGTTTTAGTAACTGATTCTCAGCCCATCTCTTTTTACTTTTAAATCAGTACAGTATGACAGAGTAGATCTTTGTGTGTTCCAAATAATTTAAAATCTTGTTGAGCTTTCTCAATATGCTCCAAAGTGAAAGGCATTTGAATAATTTGAAAATAGGTGGTTTTCTGTCTTGAATTTCAATCTGCCTTGCCTTGTGTATAGAGTAGGAAATGTTCCATAATAATTTAGTAATACCAACTGATTGTAAATAATAGCTTGCTGCTCAGCAGTGTGAAAGCGCTTCCATTTAAGACTTCAACATAACTATTGTCTTCAGTTGGCAGAGGCTGAAAAAAATTCCTTTCAGCAAGTCGCAAGTACAGTCTACTTACATATCACGATCTGGTTTGCAGTAACCCAACCTATCCAAAACAGTTTTTGTTCACAAATGATTCAGCATGAAGTGGTATCTTCCTCTTATTTGATTTTTTTATATATCCTGATTCATTAAGAGCTTTTGAATAGGCCTTGGAATCCAACCCCTCTAAGACTTTCTCCCTGGGTAACTATGGCTCCAGCCAAGTGCTAACCTTTGTTTGGCACCGTATAATAATGTTTTCTGGGTGGTCTATAGAAGAGAACCTACTTCAGACTGTAGAAATACACGTTTCAACTGAGTATTGTTTTTGAGACCAAAATCTTAATGAAATTTCCTTAATTGCTGTACTTCTGCATCAGAGGTGGTGTTCTTAGTTGCAGTTTTCTGTGCACACAGATGAAGATCTGATGCACACCCTTTGAACTGGGGTGTAAAGTCAGAATGATCTAAAGTGTGTGGGATAAGTGGGGATTACAGATGAAATAGGGATTCTTGAAATTAAATAGCAAAAGCAGCCATCAGAACCATTTTGTTAACTGTTATTCAAATAAATATTTGCCTTGGTGTAGATATAGCTTTATTTTCTCGGTAGAAATGCTTTCATCTTTGTCAGCAGTTTGCACCCTCTAAAACAAAGCTTAGTTTCTTAGGCAAAAGTAGTGTTTTCAAGGCTGGGACTTGTATTTCAAGAAAGACACCTATCTGCTAATAGGTGTCCTCCAGCATCTGCAGGAGCGATCGTGGCTTGAAATGCTTGTTGTCACTTCTGTTTTTGTATTGTGACACCCTGTTTGATGAGACTGAAGCAAAAAAAAAAAAAGGTGCATCAATGCAATAGCTGCTTTGGGATCAGACAGCTCTAGTTCAAGAGAAATCTGATGGTGTGCTGGTGTCCTGTCTAAATGCTACTTTTCAAAATGAAAACAAGTTAATATTTCAATTGAACTATTTCAGATGGAAAAAGAATTAAGCAGTGTGTGTTCTTCACCAAGTTTCCTGTGTAATTAGCTTTTGTGGACAGTGAAATGGCAGTAATATTTTGAAGAATTTTCCTAACAGCTGGTGACTGTTTCTGTGCTACTGTTGCTGAAAGGAGGATGCTTCCTTGGGACAGTCACTTAGTGAATTCTTCTTTTTCCCTTGAAAACCACGGGCTCTTCAGCGCATGTTATTCGGTCCTTATGAGAGGAAAACCTGGTTCTCTTTGGACATGGGAAGGAGGATGAGGATGCTCTTAA
Organism: Rhynchotus rufescens; assembly: GCA_032273925.1. Taxonomy (NCBI): domain Eukaryota; kingdom Metazoa; phylum Chordata; class Aves; order Tinamiformes; family Tinamidae; genus Rhynchotus; species Rhynchotus rufescens. The sequence goes on from JAVCKT010015708.1 coordinate 8,249, forward strand.
CTAAGCACTTGCCTTCAACCTCCCAAACCTGAATTATGCCCCTTCAGGAACACAGTATTGAAGACAACAGCAGCTGGAGCCAAACTCAGGCTTGTGCCTGAGGAAGAGTGAGGAAGTGAGATGGGAAGAGGGCCCTCTGTGTGAGCAGTGGGTACTTCTGAGGCTGAAAAAAACGTGAATATTAGCAAAAAAAAAAAAAAGAGCTCATGAGCAAATTTAAAGAAGATACTTCCTTTATATAATATTTTTAGATGATGAGTTGTGTATGGCTCCAGTTAGTGGACTTGGAGGATTGAGAAGGACAAGCTTATTCCTTATCTGAGAATTAAAGATTTAGAAAGTAAATAGGCAGAATAAGTCAGAGATAGAAATATAGTCTGCATTACTATGGCTCTTTAAAAAGATTCAGATTGTTTTATACTAATATGGTAATATAAGAAGGGATGTAGGTGTGGATTTTTGTTTTAGCTCTTCAGTAAGAACATTTGTATGGCCTTTTAAAAACATACTCTTCTTGAAGTGCAAGATACTGTGTGCTGTGCATCCAAGCACAGAGTAAAGCTTGGCTGAGGAAGGTGGTGCACGTGCAGGTGGATCCTGTTTCATGTTGCTATCCTTTTGTGTGTTTGGTATAGAGGCTCTTTCTTTACAATTGTCTCACTGGTTGGATACTTCGAACTATTGAATGAGTCCAACTCACTTCAGATTAAGCTTTCTAATTTTGTCACAGCCAGAAGTAGAGAAGGAATGGATATAAACTGAGAGTGCTTAATATCAGAACACTACTGCTTTCTATCACTAACAGCCAAGCATGATTCTGATATTAACAATGACTCTTCTACTCTATTTTTCTTCATGTGCTAGTAAAGGTTATTCCCAGACAGGGAGTGCAGCTGATCTCTAGCTCTGGGGCTTGTTCCCTCCCTCCCCAGAGGCAGTTACCTATAGCTGTTCTTGAATTAAATAATTTCCAGCTGTCCACTAATAACTCTCATGCACATTCTCCTCTTGCTGTCTTAAAATAGTTGTCAACATCTTGGCTCTTAGGTTGTTTCTCCCTCTCAGGTATCTAGTGTCACATTTTTTCTTGCGTCCTTCCGATGAAGTGTGAGAATTCCAGGAAGCTCCAGCTTATCCTTGCTCTCTCCAAGGGTTCCAGCAGCTTGCCAAGCTGCTTAGTATCCAAGTGTAATATGATATGAAGCCATCTGAACATACTTGGATGAATGATTTGTACCACTGCTTTCCTGTTGACAGTTACAGGTGGTGTGACAAGTTGATTATGTTCGTAAACGACATCTGCCTTATTCCAGGAAATCTCGGTTACGAATCCTGTGCTAATCAATGATTTGAACCTCTGTGGTTAAACCTCTCTCTCTCTTTCTCTCTTTTTCAGTACAGAGCAGTATTCAGAGGTTCCAAGAGAAGTTTTTTATCTTTGCTTTAACACCTCAGCAGGTCAGAGAAATCTGTATTTCCAGGTAAGTGGGAGGAGTGACACACTAAAGTAGATAAAAATCTTTTCTCCTGAAACTCTGTAGAAGGAGATGGCGGGTTTTCTGTTTGTGAATATTACAATTTGTTATGTGTATGTGCATCCCATAATCTTGCAGATGTGGGGGTGTAATCCTCACAGCAGTTTTATTCAGTAACAGCCTCTCTTCATGTGAAACTACTCAGCTCAGAATTATGTGCAGTTGGGGGCAATGCTGCACCACTAGGGAGCTGAAAATTACTTGATTTTAAATAATTTTGGCTATTGAAGAGGTGTTAAAGCTTTTCTTCCCTGTGTGTTTCCTGGCTGGGAGTATGGAAGGCTGCTTTTACCTCTTCTCCCAGGATTCAAGTTGCCATAAGAGCTATAGTGCAAACCAAAAGAATTCATGGGATTTAGTTCTTAGGCAGCATCGTGCCTTGTCTCTATAAATTCTTGGTAGAGGATGGTGACCTTAAAGCTGTGCTTAACTTGCAGCAGCTAAAACGGTAGAAGCTTTGCCTGTAAGACTTATTCGTAGCTTTATCTTAATTAAAAGAGCAGATAAGGTGATGGGGAGTTTGATGTTGGGCCGGGTCTGCCAAGTCTTTCTGTGTATGACTGGAATATGAGAATTGCTGTCTAAGTGGGTATTTCCCTTTTCTTTGTCACAGGGACTTCTTGCCAGGAGGCAGGAGAGATTATACAGTCCAAGTTCAACTGAGGTATCTTTTTCAATGTTCCCTTAAAACTTGGCCAGTGTGATTAAAGACTTCATGTATGTGAATCATTTTGAGTGTCCTGCCACTTGAAAAATGACACCTTTTCTCTCTGGGGCTCTAGGTTATGCCTAGCAGAGACAAGCTGCCCTCAAGAAGATAATTACCCTAATAGTTTGTGTATTAAAGTAAATGGGAAGCTGTTTCCATTGCCGGTAAGCTTGTTTGTTTGTACTTGGTTATTCGTCTTTTATCTGTTTTTTAATATAGTATTAACTTAACCTGTCAGCAATTTCTGTTGCTAATTCCTTTAGCTCTTGTTACTAGATATGATTTGTGCCTTTGCCATGCAAGTTTCCCATTACTAATATTAATTATCTTACAATTAAGACTTGCAGTAATTGTGTTTAAGCTACTTGCAGCAAACCTGATATGTTGCGGTTAACACATAACAATGTCAAAAGAAAACAGTTTCTCATGGGAGATTCTCCTCATAGATCTTCAAATTGAGTTGATTTGATGTGATTGACAGTTGCCCTTGTTGTTTGGGCTATCTGGGTTCATGTGTTGGCTTGAGACCTTCCTTGTTAGGAAGAAATAGCATTACCTTTTGTCAGTACTGTTTGTGTGCTGCCCTGTATCTGCATTCTGGTGTATTATGTTGTAAAAGTTAGTACTTAGGGCCAATCCAAAGTCTGATGTAGATGGAGAAGAAAGTTTCATTAAAAACAAAACAAAAAACCCAACCCAACAAGAACTCAACCTTGGAACAGGTTCTGCTGCCCTAGGACAAAGACTCTCTTGCAAACTGTTCTGGAAGTTACA
>JAVCKT010015708.1:12124-27349 GCA_032273925.1 Rhynchotus rufescens
AAACCTCACTACCAGAGTGTTCCCTTTCTTAGCCATGTGGGATTTTTTTCCCCTTTCTGCACCACTGAAACTCTTGTTTCTTCTTTCCTTAAATTACTGTCCCTAACTTCTTCCCCTTCTTTTACCATTGCATCACTGTCTATCTCTTTTCAGTGTGTAAGAGTGGCCTGCATATCACAAAAGAGAATTCTTTAATCTGTTCAGCAGAAATGAGCAGGTGAATAAATGACTTGTCTTGGAAATACCCTCTCAGGTGTGAGCTGAAGGACAGATACCACTTCAGCCTGGCTGCTGCTGGAGACTCTTTCTTTTTTCCATTTCGTTTTGCCTCAGGAAAAGTTTACATCCCTCTGGTGGCTACTCTTCTTTTGCAGGAATTGGTGGCTTCAGAAGCAACTATCTTTTGTTGAATTCCTTTTGCCAACTTGAAAAATCCCGAGACAGGCATCGTTCTGGCTTTCCCTGGTAGAGCAGCTGCTGCCTCTGTAAATGTCTGAATTACCCTGTTACTCTCAAAGTTACCTCCTTAGTTGCAGAGCTTAATCAGAAACTTCAGGAATTGCTGCCAGTGTCGAGACTGCTGCAGCCTGTGCCAAGATCCTACTGTGGTGCTTCCTTGTACTCCAACAGCTCTCCGTGTCTGTCTCTTGTAGTACTTGTTCTTATTCAAGGGCAGAGCCTTGAATGCTGCTTTCTTGGCCAGTGTCACAGGTATTGTGTGAAATGCACTGCAGCAGTTCATTCTTTTCCTTAGTTCTCTTAAGGCGAATGTGGGTGAAACAAGCCAAAAGTCAAACAAAATGTTTGTTTTTCTTTCCGAGGAGCCTCAGTAGACCACAGTTGGCTTTTCCTTAGAGGCCTCAGTCTGCCAAGGCAGGCTGGAAATGGTCCCAGGGAAGAGTAGTCAGGTTTCCTTTTGATAACTTTTTGGCTACAACAGATTCCACCTGCTTTACTAACAAAGTTCTTGTAAGAAGGAGAGACTAATTTGGAGTGTGCTAACCACTAGACCAGGCAGGTAACCCAGCACTCTGCTGGTTGTGGTGGGAAAACAAGACACTCTTTCCTGGAATCCCGTGCCAGTAGGGGAGGATTTTAATATGTTCTAGCAACATGAGATTGAATGTGACCTCAAGGTGACTGCTTTGTGGAAGATCTTGTGATCCTCCAGATAAGCTTGTTAAGAAGAACTGTGATAGAGGAAGGCCAGTCCCACTGCAGCAAAAATGATTGAGATTGATATTCCGTAAATTGCTGTGGCTGTTGTCTGGTTAACAAAAGGACAAATCATTCTTTTCAGCATGAGACTTGTCTGCAGTGCCTGCACATCTGCTGCCTCTGTGCTCTGTGATAAAGCACATATGGGGAGATTCCTGCTGGGAATGCTTCTCATCTGGGTCAAGAGGTGTTTTTAGATAAGTTCTTCAGCAGTTGCTGTCTTCCACTTTGGTTTGGTGGATCTTGCAGTGGAAGCCACAAGTCCTTGTGTTGTCACCGTAAGCAGTAACCTTGTCTGAAGTTAATAAAATGCAGTAGTGAGGCACAGCCAGGAACCGGAAGAGCTGTTTTCCAAACTGCTTTTATTTATCTGTCATGGTAAGATGGTCACGGTAACACATTCTACATACCCTATGAGAAAAGTGCTGATGAAATGATGTATATCAGTGATTGTCTGTTACTTTTGCTTTTCTTATTATTTTGAGTTCTTTTCCAGTAATTCTTTTTCAGAGCATTAGATTACACATGTATGGCTTTTATTCTGTGGATAAAGCAATATACTTGTCTGAAGTTCTTCACCAAAGACTAGGGAAAGTTAAGCAAACAGTACTCAGTTTATTTTGTTTCTGTCAACATCAGAAAAAGAAAAGCCTCTTAGCTGTTAAATACACTCCGTATTCCAAATGCAGCTTATTTTCAGGGAGCTGTTCAAAGTACAGATGGCTGCTGGCTGAAGTTGATGCAGAGTCAAAGCAGAATCCTTATAGTAGCCTCTTTTCTCTTAAGCTAGTCCTTAGGCTCTGAAGTTCAAGCAGTGATGATGTCTAGAGGAGATGCAGAGCTCCTGGTGTGAGACTGGACTTTGTTTCTTAGAACGAACTGCTGAGTTCAGCCCTTGGAGACGTGTGTTTGCCTGTTGTGAGGGTTGTCCTCGTGGGACCCTGATGTCTGAGGAGTGTGGAGTGCAGGGGGGACAAAGTATCAGCTTTTTGTCTTGCAGTAAACTTACCTGGACTGAAACTCTGTTCTTGCCATCATTTTGGCGTTTCTGTAAAATTAGTTTAAAACCCCCAACTGCTGCGACCTTGATTTCCAGTTTGGGAGTGTCAAAGACTGATTGAAGGAGATGTTGATCTGAGTATCCTTTCTTGCCCCTAGAGACTTCCCTGGTTTCCCCAGCCCTACCTAGAGGAAGCAGGGCTGTTCCAGCAGGTTCCAGAGCTCAGTGGGGAGAGCTGGTAACACTTTCCCTGTGCTTTCTTCCCATAGGGATATGCTCCTCCACCGAAAAATGGGATTGAACAGAAACGACCTGGGCGCCCTTTGAACATAACATCGCTAGTGAGGCTGTCGTCTGCGGTGCCAAACCAGATTTCCATTTCCTGGGCTTCTGAAATTGGAAAGGTAAGCAGGGTGTTTGGGATTATAGACCAAAACGGGAATAACTTCAGAACGTTCCTGTTCTCCCCACTTCCTGGTGTTGCTGGCAGTGCATCTGCCAATAAGTTTATTAATACATGGATGAGATTAATATGAATTCCAGGAAAGGAAGTAATTCTGGAAACGTGATCGTTTGTAAAACATACAGAAAACTTCCCTGCAGCCCTTGCATGGAAGAGGAGTGTAGGTTCCCAGGCTCCTTTTAAGTGCAAGAGCTTTATAAGTAGCTTTGCCATTGGGGATTGCCTAAAATATGTAAGTATGGACTGTGTGTGTTGGATCCTGAAGTCTTTTTGGGGAATAAATGGTATCAAATGGTTCAGGCATGACCAAAGTAACAAAAAGGGGAGCAATGGGGAGTGATAAAAGTAATATTTATGTAGCCATACATTCAAAGGCAGTAGGACCAGATGTGCTGAGAGGACCAGATGTGCCGAGGCTGTGGGAGTGTGGGTCTAAATGTGTATATCTAGGTTTTCCTATTTTCTTATCTGATGATAGTAAAAACCTTTACAAAACCAAATGTAACTGTTAGATAGGTATTTCCATCTTCACTCTTTTAAAAAATCTCCCTTCCTCAAATGAAAATGACCTGAGTTGATTACAACTATGCTTGTAAAAACCAAAACCCATGTGAAACTTCACAAAGCTCTTAAATAACTTTTTTTTTTTCCTAAGTGGGTGAATGGCTGCCTAGATGCTTTTTCCCAGTGAGAAGTCATTGAGAGAATTTTATTTTTCCTGAAGTTTAAGTAGTAGTTCCTTGTAACTGTTGCTAAATAATGGCTTACAGAGATTGAAGACCTTGGCTGTTTCTGTAGGCCCTTCTGGGCTCAATTATCAAAAGCCTTTGATTTTTAAAGAAGTGAAAGAAAAGCTGTATGAACTGGGCATGTGCCTCCAAGTGAGGCATCAGCATAAACTTCATATATAAAAGTACAGCCATATGAACAGACTAAAGCTTTAAGAAAAAAGAGGAGAAAGTTAATGTTCCAAAAGGGAATGAAGGGCGGTGCTAATGGCAAAGATTCCCTAAAACAGGGGGGATAAATGTTAAAAAGATTTAAGAGATCAACCATCTTACCAATAACAAGGCATGAGAGCCTTGAAATGACTGCAGGAAGTATGGATTAGGCTTTTTCCTGCTGTCCCTATATGCTGTCTCCTCCGCATCCACCTAAATACATTCCTGTGCAAGTAAATAAATGGGTGGTTGTCCCACAAATTACTGCTATTGTGGGACTGGCAGTGACTGGTTAGTGACACTGAGGAGACTGTGAACATAGCACAAAGGAAGCTGGCAAGTGGCATAAACTGGAGAGCAGCCCTAAGCACTAGGGAATACACCTCTCCTCTTAGGCCAGCAGTATCTGAGCTTGGTGCAGAAGTGGAGAGCAAACTAAATGTGGTTTCAAAGTGGACAGCAAACCACAGGAAAGGACCCGGTACAAAGGAACTGATGCAGTTCTGCACCATGGGAAGGTACCTGAAAAAGCTCACCTGATCTTGACAACACAAGGTTGTCTTTGAGCTCTCCTATACCAGAATAATACTGGCCAAAAGGAAGGGTATGAGACTAACACTAAGGTTTTGAAAGTCACATGCATAAGAGTATAGGTCTCCAACTTCAAGATGTTTCCAACTTCTTAAACTTTTTTTTAAAAGAAAAGCTCGAATTATCCCTCAGGTTATAACTGAAGCAAGGCAATAACTGGACATGGCTAGCAGAAGAATTTTGGCAGAGTATGGGACTCCATTGTAATGAAGTCGCCTGTTAATGTTATTCCAATATGACCATCAAGCCAAAAAAAAAAAAAGTTTTGGATTGTTTTCTGTATGCTAGAGCTGTGGTAAATGCTGAGCTGTTGCTGTGGTGGAAATGTTATGTTAAATAACTCTTTTAATTGCTTTTTTGTAGAATTACTCCATGTCTGTGTATCTCGTTCGTCAGCTTACTTCAGCTATGCTTTTGCAGAGGTTAAAAATGAAAGGTATCAGAAACCCTGACCATTCCAGAGCCCTAAGTAAGTCTAATGCATTTTTCTATTTACGTTCTTGAGGGTGGTTAGAGCTGGTGACACTCAGACTCGCAGCAGTTTGGGCATCGGGTTGGGTAGTCAGGAAGCAGATGGGAAGTTCTCCTGCTGTTGCTGAGCTGTCATCCAGGGAATCACTGTAGGTCCTTGTACTAGCAGGCACCCCTAGAGACCTCACTGAGGTGTTCCTACAGGAATGTCGGGAGCATAACACAGCATGGAGGGCTGTATGATATAAAGATGTCCTAAATATCTGCATTTTCCTCACTTGTATGTGATGTTGCTGGTCCTGTCTTTATACTTTGCTCACTGATAACTGCTTTTATTCATCTCCTTGTACGTTGAATTGAGTCTGCTCTGCTGTTGTGGCACTTGATGTGTTTGCTGCACGTCACAACAGTCCTATTACTTACAGAGCTTGTTGCTTGCCTTGAAACCCCTGTTCATTCAGTGTTTCTTAGATGCTTAATTTTGGAGGTACCTGGAAACAAAAGCTTGTAAACTAGAGAGTTGAAAATAGCATTTTAAATAATGGAGGTGTCTGTGTAACTAACTATGTGTATTAAAACTTATTTCAATAGTTAAAGAAAAACTAACTGCTGACCCTGATAGTGAGATTGCCACCACCAGCCTGCGGGTATCTCTGATGTGTCCTGTAAGTACATCTTCATTTTCAGTGCAAACTGAGCTGATTTTAAAAGGCCCTGCTTTTCCAGCTGTTAAATGGCTTTTGCTTATAGACTGCTTAAATATAGAATGTGGGGAGAAGGAGCCCTGTACAAGCACTTGATTGTAGCAGCCTTCAACCAGCTGTGATTTAGAACTGTAAATTCCTGAACTTTTAATACAATCAGAATCAAGTTGTTTACATGTGTATTGGGATTTTTTATAGTGAGTAATTGGGCAATGCTGAGGTATTGGGACAGGATGGTGGAAGGGCACAGTGGATAATAAAGTTCTTACATTGCCAAATACTGTAAAGAAAAATAAACTGATAAATTGGTAAAAATTGCTGCCTTGATTTCTTGTCCTCCTTGAGTGTGTCTGGTTTCATGATAAGCCATCAAGGCCAAATTGCTTTTCTGCTGTTTTGACACTCTTTTAATGTATCTTCTGCAGCTGGGGAAAATGAGACTGACAATCCCATGCCGGGCTGTTACTTGCACACACCTGCAGTGTTTTGATGCTGCTCTTTATCTTCAAATGAATGAAAAGAAGCCTACCTGGATTTGTCCGGTCTGTGACAAAAAGGCAGCTTATGAGAGCCTAATACTAGATGGGTAAGAGTGGGTCTGCAGACTACATAATTTTTTGTGAAGTTTTTTCATGATGTACTCGATACTGTGAAGACTTGAGATTTGTCAATTTCTAACATAGTTTCTTTCTCTAAATCCGTTAAGTCTGGGAGGAATCATTAGAATCCTTTAGTTACTATTCCTGTGTAACAAAGTGGATAAACTCATTCTTAATGGCATATTAAGCTTTTTTGATATATAGCCTGTCTCCTTTGGAGAAATCCAAATCTGATACGTAGGGGTGAGGTGGTCTCCCTTTCACACAAATTATCACTGTGAAGCTTTTGGACATGATCTTTAAATCATAAATCGTATCAGCCCGATGTAAAAGATAATGACTCAAATGACGTAAGGAAGTCTGAATTTGCAGTAATGATTGAGCTGAGTAGGGGTAAACTGTGATCCTCTCTAGATTTCTGCCCATGGACTTCTGCAAAGGCTAACTGGAGTTCTTCAGGTGAGGTGAACTAGGAGAGCATGTGCTGTGGTTCCTCATAAGTAGCTTTGCAGCTCTTGGCTTGTCAGTTAGCAAAAGACTGGAATCGAAATCAAAGCAACTTAACTTTTATTTTGCAGGCTTTTTATGGAAATCTTAAATGACTGTTCAGATGTGGATGAGATTAAATTCCAAGAAGATGGTTCCTGGTGTCCTATGAGACCCAAGAAAGAAGCTGTGAAAGTCTCCAGTCCACAGTGCACCAAAATAGAAAGTAGGTGAAATTGGGTTACCAGCCCACAGAAAGGCTTCATGTCTTGGAGCCTTCATAGCTGGGATACTGGGTGTGGGTAATGTTCTGTGGGGCTGTGTGCATGTGCTAAGTTGAGGTTCTAGCTCTAAAAGTATTTCCTTTTTTATAATAATGCTTCAGAAAATAAAAGCTTCTTACAAGTTCTTTAAATTGATAGTGAAGATGAAAGCTTGTGCTCATTGTGCTTAACGTGACACAGTGCTACTAGTAAAACTATTCCTGGACCTGACATCCTGTATAGCGGCTGGGAAGACTGGCTAAAACAGGAGTTTCTAGAGAGGGGCCAGCGGAGGGCAACAGAGATGATGAAGGGACTGGAGCATCTCTTGTATGAGGAAAGACTGAGCGAGTGGGGCCTGTTTAGTCTGGAGAAGAGAAGGCTGAGAGGGGATCTGATCAACATATACAAATACCTGAGGGGAGAATGTAGGGAGGAAGGGGCCAAGCTCTTCTCAGTGGTGGTCAGTGACAGGACACGGGGCAGTGGGTCCAAGTTGAACCCCAGGCAGTTCATCTGCATGTGAGGAAGAACTTGTGCACTGTGAGGGTGCCCGAGCCCTGGCACAGGCTGCCCAGGAGTGGAGGCTCCTGCTCTGGAGATCTCCCAAAGCCGCCTGGATGCAACTGGGTGCCCTGAGCTCTGGGTGTCCCTGCTGGAGCAGGGGGTGTGACTAGATGATCTCTAGAGGTCCCTTCCAACCTCAACCTTTCTGTGATTCTGTGACTTGGGATGTTTTTCTGCTGTGAACTGAAACTGCTCCTGTTTCAGCCTTTAAGCAATACTGACATTTTGCTTTCTTGTTTAGGCTCCAGTGTTGTTAGCAAACCGTGTGCTGTGACAGTGGCCAATGAAGTAAACAAGAAGAAAGTTGATGTTATTGACTTGACAATAGAAAGCTCTTCTGATGAAGAGGAAGATCCTCCTGCCAAAAGGAAGTGCATATTTATGTCTGAAACACAAGGAAGCCCAACCAAAGGGTTTGTCAATTTTCAAGTTGTTATTCTGTGATGTCTCAGATAGTGATGAACTTGCAGTCTGTTTGAGATCCAGCTCCGTGCTTCCAGAGAGGTGACTCTTTAGGTCCCTTCTAGAAGGCTGTATTGTATACAGAACCTTTGTACAGGCAAAATGTTAAATAGATTTGCATCTCACAAAAGGCTTGCACTGACTTGCTGTGCTTGCAGGAATGTTTTCCCTAGAAAAGGAAGTAGTTTGACTGTCAGAGCTCTCCTAGAAAGCTGGCTGACCCTAGTGCAGAAGCCTTAGGCATTCTTGCTAAGCTAATGTCTTAAAGGCTTTTCCATGGTCTGTAATAGCTTTTATCAGCCCAGGCTGCCAGGAACTGGGCTCTGTTGCACGTTTCATCTGTCATGTCAGCCTTCGAAGGGAGACATGCTGCTCTGAGTTGAGATGCAAGTTTTTCTCTATCTCCCTGTGAACTTTGGAGTAATCCGTGGTAATTGGTTGTGGTTGAGTCCTGTGCCTTTGGCTATAACAAACCACCTCCCAGGCCCTCTAAACTCCATCTTCATGATTTAGTCTGAACTCTAGGACTGAGTAGAAGCCTAATTGTTTCTTTACTGCTCTGCTTCTGCTGTCCCAATTCTGTCCAATGTGGCTGCAGTTGCTGCTTGTGGATGGTAGAGCAGGAAGGACCCCAGCACTGTGCTCTGTTTTAAGGCCACCTTGCTCTTATGTCACAGCTACTGTTGAGAGCCAAGATATAGTCATGTTATAATGATGGCTGTTATCAAAGAGGAGATTAGTTGAGTGCTGTGGAGTGAGTAGCCACACTCTAGTTGTGTTGTGGTGCCGTGACCTTGTGAATGAGAGTGCACAGGGCTGCCTAATTTTGTTCTGTGTCTAATAGCCAGATTGTTTGTAATTTCCCATGCTGTTTAAAACAGGGTTCTCATGTATCAGCCATCTACTGTAAGAGTGCCCAGCGTGACAACGGTTGATGCTGCTGCTATTCCTCCTTCATTAACAGACTACCCAGTACCATTCCATCATCCACCAATATCCAGTATTTCATCGGACTTGCCAGGTAAGCGGTGCCTGTGTTTAATGCATATTTTGTGACAGCCTTATTAACTTGGGGGGTGGGTAAAAACTGAAGAGTTGGGTAACTCTCTTACTGGAACAAGACTATATGAAGTACTGGCCTAATGCAATGTCAAGATAAGTCTAGAAAAGGCAGGTTATGTGACTGTCTTTCCAGTCTCAGAGTTTGCTCTTCAAAACTGTGGTGTCAAAAACACTGCCTCTGGCCTGTACCCTCAAATTGGCATTTTGGAGTGGCAGCCAGAAATGCTTCTCGCTGTATTCAGTTAGACTTTATATGAGCATCTGATTGTTACATGTCATAAACCTGAGGGAGAGTAGCTGCTTATTTTTGCTGTAGAACTAGCACCAACTCTTCCGGACCCTACGTGTAGAGAAATTCTGCTAGCTGATTCTAGTGGTGATCTCTGTCTAGACTGTATGAAAAAGCTTAAGGTGAGCTACAATATGTAAGCTGACCTCTATTGACTTTCTTTACCTAGACATACCCTAAATGCCTATGATGTATTCTTCAACACTGCTGCTAAAAATCAGACAAAAGGTGGGGATACTGATTATTTTCTCTCCTGGCTCCTTCAAAAGAATTTTGTAGATAGGGACTCCAGGGGTTTCCGCTGGCTTTAACAAGCCCAGAGCCTAGGAAATGGTGACTTAACAGCAGGTGTCAAACTGGACCTTGTGTAGTTCCCTTCTGCTGTTCCATTGCCTCTCTCCTTAGCAACACCCCTGGCTTCTCTCCTCATCCTTCAGCTTATTCAGTTTGGCTTATGAGATGGTTTCATTCCTTTTGTTTCCCTGCTGTCTTTGGTTCCCTTTCTGCTCCCTCCCTCCACTTTCTCCTTGTCAAGAAATCCATTGCCTCTCTAAATTGGACATCAGAGTAAGGTGAGGGACCTAGGACCATTTTGTTCATCTGTTATCTAAAGTTCTAAAATGTTTTGGAAGCCAAGGAGCAGCAAATACTGTAAAAGCAGGTGAAATTAAATCTCCCTTAAATTTCCTCGTACGAGGGAGGAGATTCTGCTGTCCAGATTTGACAGTGAGGGGAGAGGGAGTAGTTTATCATTTCTCTGGTGACATGGCAAACACCAGGCCAAGATTTAGAAATGAAGGCCATGATTTCTCAATGTCTTCATATCTTTAAGCACCGTGCCTTGAACACTTGCACATTAATGGTGTATAATTTGGAAGCTAGCTGTCACTGCTCTTGGAGGATATACCTTGACCTACTTGTAGTTTCCTCTTCTTCATTCCTTTTATTTGTCTAGACACAAAACGGGGATGATGTTAGATATATTTCCTTATTGGCTGCCCATGGGTGGAGGAAGAGACCTGCTGCTTGTTTTTGGACTTGTGCATGTTGTGACTTTACTTCATTCCAGCATCTTTAATGTGATGACACTCTTCATGTCCCAGTTTGGCCAAGTCAGGTACAATATGCAGTGAAACTTGCATTATGAACCAACAGCTCCAACTGGCAACCTCCATCTAAGCAACCATACCGATCCACCCCGCAATATCCAGTGAATAATACTACATCATTATATCATTTTCATTCTAAAAAAGAGCCACTTGTGCTAGATAACTCTTGCTGCTGCCTGAAGTAGTCCTTGAGAGTGGTGTGACAGTGGTGTACTTCATGTAGAAGCTGTGTAACAAATGCAAAATCTATTCAACTACAGTTCCTTAAAACTGACACCAGGAAGTGACTTAGCAGAAAGGCACATCAATTTTACTTCTTTTCCTTCTAGGTCTGGATTTTCTTTCGCTAATCCCAGTTGATTCACAGGTATGTTTCTGAACTGCAGTGGGGCTTAATTTTTAAATCTTATTTTCACAACATGCTGTCTTAAGTAACTGTGAGGGTGCTGTCGTGATCCATATCATGTTTGCAATCCACTTGGTGCAGAAAAACATGCGTTTCCCAAAGTAGAGTTGGTAATATAGTTAAGGTAATAGAATAAGGACTTATCCAAGGTAAAAGGTATAGATAAATAAATCCAGGCACAAGATCTCTCTGGTGGCTTGTGTTATTAAAGCAGATCCTTGCATAGTACTGGCTTGGATGCAACCATTGGGATTGTTGTGCTCTTAATTTATGTTGTGTATTTAAAGGCTAGCCTTTAGATTATTTTGGCATTTCCTAAATCCAAAGTAATCTTTCCTGCAAGTTGCCTTTCCTGTCCTGGAAATGCCAACTTTAAATTACAAAGTTAGGAAGAACAATTCCTGCTGTAATTAGTTTCTCACAGAGAGACCTTCAAGAAAGGGAAGTATTGGCTCCATAACTAAGACAACAGGACCTGAAGCTGACTGTGTCTTTCCTCCCTGGGTCTGTCACTTAGGAAAAAACATAATGGGACATTACAGTGGGCTCACCTTCTGGTACCTTAAGGATGAGTTTTATCCTTTTTCTTTCCCCTTACTGCATCTTGCTCTGTGCCTGACCTCGATCTGAGCTGTCCAAGTAGGAATGTCAGAAGTCTGTTTGCATGGAAACTTCAGGAGCAACTGTGGTGCCACAGAGTATTCGTCTTAGACAGTTCAGACAGCTCAGGCTCAGTCCCAAATACACGATTCCTAATACACATTCCAAGATGGGAATCCACAAGGTGAGAAAAGTCAGGGTGCATTGAACTACGTGTAGGGGGAGGTCTTATAGCAAGAATCTCCTCTTCCCTGACACTTGGCAACCTCTTCCAGCTTCTAAATCCTTAGGATATCTAGCTTTATTCTGAGAAGGCTTGCCTTCCATTTTGGAAGTGTAAATTAATCCAGCTTGCAGCTCATTTATCACCACTAAAATGTTGAGAGGCTTGGATGCATCATTGGTGGCAGTGACAGATGCTCTGCAAGTGGGGACTAGCTGCCATGGTGAAGTTACTGTGATCTCTGAGCTAGCAAAGAGCCTGTTACCTTTGGGAGGAAAGGAGCCTGAAACAAGTAACTGCCCTACAACACCACAAATGCTCTTCATTTATTTTGTAATGGTGATTATATGGTCATGCTGGTGTTCTCTTATGGGGCCAGTACATGCTCAAATTAACCCCTGATTAGAAGATGGGGAAAATGAGGAAGAAAGATTGTAACTACCCTCTGTACCTGCTTACTTGGCCGTTTGCAGAACTCGGGGTCTTGCCGTGCATGTTCTGATAAGATTCTGCTGGTAACTTGTGCTTGTTGTAGGGAAGATGTATCTTCAGAGCATACATTTCCCTTGTGCAGTTAGTCTCTTCATTCTTCGTTGTTTGTTTCAAGCAGTACTGTCCTCCTATGTTTTTGGATAGTCTCACCTCAACCTTAACAAGCAGCACGCCTGGCAGCATCATCACGTCCACCAGTCACCACGAGAGCAGCACTCACGTTAGCTCCTCGAGCAGGGGCGAGACTGGAGTCATCACGAGCAGCAGCGGCAGCGCTCCCGACATCATCTCCCTGGACTGAAACACGGGGCAGGCGACGCCGGTGGGAAGGCCCAGGGCCGCCTGCGTCTCTGGAACTGCAGTGGCTGGGAAGTCATTCTGATATTTATTGCAAAGCTTTTGCCTTTTGGAAAATAGAGTAAACTCATCTACACTAAGAACAGAAGTGATTTAGAATTTTTTTTTAAAATTTTGCTCGTTAACTAGCTGGTAGAAAAAAGGCCCCTTCAGAACCTGCTTTTACCCTTTGGGCTTGTTCTGGGGAAACTGACTTTCTGTTGCTGGATGCAGTCCAAAAATCGTTTTTAATTTCATTGTCAAAACAGCAATAATGTAAAAAAAAAGGAAAAAACACCCACAAAACAGAACTTTTTTTTTTTTAATTAAAAGGCACTTAACTATTCTAGACCACCACCACTCACAGCCTGGACAAAGGTGCAGCAATGTATGCATTGGTGAGTTTCTCACATCTTCAACTGGGGCCTGTAATAAACTTCATTTAAGACGATGAAGGTTTGTGAAATAGCCATGACTTGTGTTTTATACTTCTCTTGCTCCCTCCTTCCTCCTGACCTGGAAGGAATGGGAAGCCTCTGTAAATGCGTTGGTGGGTTTTTTGGTTATTGTTGTTTTTTTGTTTGTTTTCTCGATTTCATGTTTGTCACGAATGCAACACTCTGTTAAACTGACTTCACTTAAGGGTCTTGGGGCTGGGAAGGGAACAAACTAACTATGCAAACCCTGCATTTTACAGACTGTCACTCCAGAACTGATGCTCCCTCCTCACCAAACCCCCTGCCCCCAAACCAGCTGCACCACTGAGCTGCAGCTGATGCTCTGGCTGGACACATCTAAGAGGGGCTAGGAAAATAACTCCTTGGATGGTTTAAAATCCTGGTTGGTTCTTACAGTAGCAGCCACCTGCAATGAGATGACAAAAGTGAAGTGTGTGCTCCACAGGGCTGCTGTAAGGAGACAAGGTTTCTCTCCTACTTTACCCAGTGCAGGTTTGTTTTCCAGGATGTCTTGCACATGACCTAACTTCTGTCACTTCAGTAACTGCTCTGGCCTCGGGAATGCTGCAGTTTGTGCTGTAGTGGAGACTGTTGGGAAGACAAATAGGAATATGCCCTTCCAAACAAACTACAGGTTCAGGGTTTAGCAATACGTCCTGGATTACAGAGCCATCTAATCGGGGTGTTTCTAGTCAGACTGAAATAACTTCCTCTTCTTCAACGCCTGTGAAGCTGCTGCTTGGTTCAGTGCATGCAGTGTTTTCCCACACTGCGTGCAGCCTTTTCTAGAGATAAGCTCCTTCCTGCTGTCTGGGGAGGGGGTCACAGACCAGGAAAATCAAATTTATTCCATAGAGCTGGAATAACAGTATTGTCTATATATGTTGACATAGCAACTTTTCCAAGTGATGTATTTCTGTTGAGTAACTATTTAAAATTCTTTCCCAGTTACCAGCTTTCAATTTTCTCTAATCTTGTGTTCCTTTTTTTTTATTGCTTTAGTCTGAGATGTTGGTGCTTTTTTTGCCTTCTGTTACTGTTACAGTATTTGAGCTAAGTACATGGATAAGAAATATCAAAGCAGGATGTATTGTAAGTTTTGTCTGCCCTGTATTCCCATTCTGAACGCTGCACTACTCTTCCTCATGGCCTTTTTTCATTTTGTTATGACCCTTCACACCAGTCTTCAATTCACAGGTTGGTCTTAATATTGCACCTACCCCTTGTTCTCTTTCCCTCATGTTATTTTTTTTCCTGCTAACAGGAGCCATTTTTTAGCATGATTTATTTCTAATAAAGCCATGCTACTCCTGAGGTTTTCTCCCTGATGGCTTGCAGCTGTTCAGTGCTTTCTGCATCACAGTTGTACAGTAGCTTGGACAATAAGAGTGCTGAGAGGTTCAAAAGCCATTCAAATAAAATACTTAAAACTGGGCTCTGTTACTGAAGATGCTTTGTGCTTCTCATGAAGGTGGGACATGGGCACCTGCTGAACTGGCTGAAAGAACCTGTCTCATGTATAACTCCTCATGTGTGTTGTATGTGTGGATAGATTTATTTTTGGACTGGTGTTCTAAAAGAGCCCAATTATAAAATATAGACACTGGCTAAATCTTCACTGACTTAAGTAACCAGTAGCAGGCTACAGGAGTTATCAAGCCTAAGCTATAGGTTCCCAACTGGTCAGAGCACAACCTCAGCTGCCTTTAGCGTTGCATCTTCCAGACCTCTGGCAGCTGTAGCAAAAACAGACTTGAGGCCTGGAGATTTTTATAGGCTGTGTTGTGAAGTTAAGTGTTAATGTAACTCTAATATTACACCATTGTACATATAGGAAATGCTTATTAGTCTTAAAGTAATCCATGTGATACTGTAAATGATGTGCATCAGATGCTTTGAGTACTGCCTTGCAGCCCTGTCATCCGTGTATTAAACCTTTCTGAAGATAACCCAGACCTTGAGTCGGGATGAGTGAAAAGCAGACTGGAGTCAACATTTAATCAAGGCCTCTCTTGCTCCAGCTGTGTCCGTCTTCGAGCAAATCAATCATGTGGATGAATTAATACTTTTTCCTAAAGCAGTGTTATGTGCTGCAGCCCAAATGCACTGAAGTGTCAAACCTGGAACTTCTAGCATGAGAAAATCTAGAAGACCAAGCTGGACTTCCTCCCTGCCCATTTCTACTACAGAAGTACCTGCTTAGAGGTTTGAGTTAACTATATCAAAGCTACTTTCAAACCAGCTGCAGAAGAAGAGGCAGGCAGAGCTGAGGGAGCTCTTGCCACCTACATTGCTGATCAACACCGTGGCCATGCTGCAAAAGCCCTTCTTTCCCTACCCTTGCAGAATGTGTTTTTCCAGACTTTCTGTAAAGTGAGCTTCTTCAAGCCAAGCTGCTGACTAGCGCATTGTAAGAAGGCTGTACCCACACCTCAGAACAGCTCTCTGTACTGCCAGCTCTGTGCTGTTCAAGGTAACTGAGCCA
>JAVCKT010015709.1:9995-30895 GCA_032273925.1 Rhynchotus rufescens
GTACTGACACTCTGGCATTTATTTTTAATTCAACAGAGTTATGGGTTTGAGTTGCTAGAAATGTCTTTGAAGGTTTTTTGTAGATCTCCTTGCTGAATGGAAATGAGAGCAAAGCGTAGCTTTGAGTGCTTGCGAATGCTGAAGAATGATTAAGCCATCAGGAAAAGAGGAGCTGTGATAACGTTAGGCTGTAAAGAATACAAGGAGCTTAACAGATAGTCCTGTGCCACCGCTAGCAGGAATTGAGGGAAGACCCCACGCTTATTTCCTTGGAACACAATTTGTCATTAAACCTCTTCCTTAATAGCTTCAAGAGAAATTGTGTACTCTTGCTCTCCAGCAGCTTTTAGTTTGCTCTTTAAGATCCACAAGGCAAAAAAATCCTCGCAGACCTACCCTATTGAACAATCCTTCAAGAACTACCAGGAGAAATTGTCCTCAAACATTTCATCTTTGGAAAAGCCAGCTCTCCTCTCAGAGAAGACAGGCATTTTATTAGCTATAAAATACAACTGCTCGGTTATTGCAACAAATCATGTGTGTGGTAGTAGGCACGAGAAGTGCAAGCCTGTGCTTAGAGTCTCAGCTCTTGGTGTAATTTTTGTTCCTGTAAGTGCTTAAGGCAGGCTGGAGTGCTGTCGTAGCACGAGCTGTTATTCTGCTGGCTGGCGACACTCACAGTGTCTTTTATCTTTTATTAAAAATCCACAAATTGAACAAAACCCTGAAGTATAAGTAAATTCAAATAAAATAAATGCCGTAAGACTGAAGGAGTGCTTGAAACAACAAAGTAACTGTAACAAATCAGGTTTTATTTTCCTGAGTCTGCAGATAGCTTGAAATAGTGATCTGTAATTAATATTGTACCAGGCAGCTCAGAATTTATTCCAAAATTCTGTTTTTTAAGAGCCTCTGTCCAATGCAGAGAACTACAGCAACCTGTGTTGCAGAGAGAGACAGACAGGAGACTTTAACGCATTTAGGCATTTCCAGTAAGCAGAGTAACTACTAGACTCCTTCTGTTAACATCATTTTCATTTTTAAAGAGAGAAGGAAAGTAACTGTTCAAAACAGATATATGGTCCTGGAAGCATAATGTCACAGGAAAGGAGTGTTTGCTTTTATGTCGCTTAACCAAGCCCTTTGGTTGTAACCCTGGAAAATCATAAAATCATGGTTTTATTATGCAGGGAATAGCTATTTTAGCTAAGCTTTAGGAGCTCATTTGTTACTGGGGGCATAGAGCATAAGAAGCCAAATATTATCATGTTCGGTATAAAACCATCTTCATAACATATTTTCTTCTTCATATTTCTACTAGATTTATAATACTATAAGCTATGAGAACGACCAGTGTTTCTGTGCTTAAAATACAAACTTTGTAGTGTAATCGCCTACCGCTAAATCCTAATGCATTTTTTGTTTTGTTTTGTTTCATTTCATTTTGTGGCTCATTTCTTGCTTTGCACTCCCAAAGATCTTCAACTCTCTGCTCTCCGAGTCACAAATGAATTTTTAAAATAAGCACTTGTACGGTGAACCAAAAAGCAAAATACAGAGATGGAATCAAAAGAAGGAGGTAAATTACTTTTAGTGTTCTCCAAAGAAACTTTCACTTGGCTTTTCCTGTTGTTTTGAAACTCTGAAAATCAATATAGAAGCATATATTCTTGAGGCAGGTCATCGGTGCACGGGGTGTTTGGAGCCGTCAGCTTTGAAGGGGATACTTATGCCCTCCTCCGCCTGACATGAATCCGCAGTTCTTGGCGCTAAGTGTCCCGATGAAAGTACATTTTAGCTGCGGCTATCCATCTCAATGGCTATTACTTTTTACTGTTCCAGACTCCCATCTTTTATTATGGATTCACTGATAGATCAATATGACAGAAGCAAGATAAAAGTCAGTTAGCTGTACATGTCTATTAGGAGCTTGAAACCTCAGAAAGTGGTGGTTTTTTTTCAGGACAGGAAGGGTAAGCTCTTCACCAGCAGCCCCATATATGCTACTTTCCTGTTATGTATACCAATAGTTTTCTTTTAGTTTCCGTTCAATCAATCAGTGTGTGAACACTACCCTTTTTTGACACTTTCCTGGCCATGGAACAGTGCTGAATTGGGGGAAACTGATGAGAAGTGCGAATGGAGCCGCTGGGAAGGCGCAGGAGAGGAGCACGAGTGCCCAGTGCTGGTTGCCCAGGCTGCAAACCCTGCTGTGCACTGGTGTGAAACTGGCCAGGCTTAAACTGACGGCCTGAAAAGGAAGAAGAGAGAGGAGGGGTGAAGCCCTTCAAACCTCAGAGGGTAGGTGAGAATTACCAGCCTCGGTGCCCCTCTGGGAGAAGGCTGATGGGTTTGGTAAAGACATGACCTGGGGACATTTGGGTCCTGTCGCGTGGTGCCAGCTGGGGAGCTGGTGGGTCTGGGAGGCCATGTGCTGGGTGCTGGTGGAGGAAGGCTGGGACACCCATCCTGCAACCCCTTCCCACCCATCTGGGGTTGTCCTCGAGATCAAAGAAATTGTAGCTCCAAGTTTTTCCTGGAATTTGGGTGTGTGGGAGGGGTTTTGACAGTGTCGACTCTTTCCCAGGACTGCTTTTCATGCTCAAAAACCTCGCTCCATATGTGGAAAGCCGTCTTGGAGACTGTGCTCTGTCAAAATGCTGGGAATTGGCAACAGTCAGAGAAATGATTAGCAGGGAGCGCAGATGACCTGCGGTCATAAAACTGTTGTGCTGCTATACATGATATTGGCCCCCATCAAACAGAGTTTCCAGTTCTGCACAGATTAGTCAGCAGCTTTCAACTGGGGCTCTTTTCCCCGTATATTAAGTCTTGATCTGTGACAAAAACCCACTACTATATGTGGGTTACAGGAGCTTGCAGCTGAGCAAAGGGTGAGAATCTGGATATTTGTGCATTCTATTCATTTATCACCTGTGTTTCCCTGTAACTGTAACCATGGAAAAAGGCATCAGTAATAGAGCAATAAATGTCTGCTGAATGTTCTTGCAGAAAAAAAAAATATATTTTGCTCTGGCAAAGTACACTTAGCAACTTGTTGGAAAAAGCAACACAGTGCTCATTTTGAGTGATTTAAAAGAAGGATTGGAGGATTGCACCTGAAAAGAAATTAAAATCCTTTTTGGCTTTCTGAGGTGTCCTTCTCTCATAAGATTTTCTTTTTTTCTTAAACACCTGTCCCCAAATACAGTCTAATATATTCCTGAAGCAAAGCAACAGTATTTTTAAAAGTCAAAGTGTTACTTGTCATCATTACGTTTTAAGCAATATCTCAGAAGGAACCAAACTCTATCAACAGGGAAGTACCCCAATCTCCTGTCACTTGATGAAATTCTTAGAAATTGGTATCTCACAGACTTTTCATTGCTTCCAAGGACAACTGTGCAGGGATACCCCTGTCTTCCTTCTCCAGCTCTGCTTGCCATGTGCTTCCTTCCAGCAGGGATGTACTTCAAGAGGTGGATATGAAACAGGGGGTCACTTCTGCTTCTCAGTGGTGCAGAGAAGAGTGTGGGCTGGAGGGATGTGCAGCTACAAGGAGACAGGCTTCCTTCCTAACCTTGGCAGAAAACAGCTGTGGTCCTGAAATTGTGTGGGAGAGACTCCTTTATCTCTTTTAAAGCTTTCTCAACAGGTACTGCTGTGAGTGCAACACTAGTGGCGAGGGCAGTGCAGAAGACTAACCCCAACAAGACTTTGAGAAGTGTTTGAGCTGTCAGTTCCTGTTGGTGCTGTTAAGTGCACTATCCCAGGTTGTTGCTAAAATGTGTTAGGTAGATTTGTGTGTATTCAGGGTGGTTTGGAGTGATTTCTAGGAGTCTTAAAGCTCACAGAGTTTGCTCTTGTACAGTTCAGCCTATTTCAGTTCATGCCATTGCTTTAGAAAATGCCCTTTTTGTTTTTTCAGGGCAAATGAAGGATGTTCTGATATATCTTACAGGGACCACAGTCGTATTTCTAAAGTGACCCTTTATGCAAAGTTTTGTTGCAAACACCCATTCCTGTACTGGAACAGCACTGGGTGTTCTGCAAAGCTGGTGTTAGTTTCAAGTCCTGAGCTGAGTGTACTTTGGTGTTTCTGCATCACATGCTATCATGTATATGGGAGTCTAAAACAGTACAACTAAATATACAAACAAGGGCAATCAAGTAGTAATTACTTGTTTGAGTAAGGAGGATGAGAAATTGAAGTGATAGAGCAGAGCACTAGGCTGTTCTTCAGTGACTCCTGACACCTGTAGCTTACTGATTCCAAAGGATTAGCATAGGCAGAGCGGAGCCATCAATACCTTTTTTAAGTACAGTACCTCATGTTGATGGTAATTGCTGCTGGGTTTTTTGTTTTGTTTTAGGGAAAAAAAAAATGTGTTGTTGGAATATTTTTAAGATGGCAAAAGAGAAGTGACACTGTTTGAAAATCCCAGTGGTACCGTAATGAGACTTCATATAAACATTAGATCAAGCAACCAAAAGCAGTGTGAATTATTCTGGGAAGTTTTTAAATGTGGGATATATGACATTATTTAAGTATTTATAAATGCCATATCATCCATTATAAGGAAAGCTAATAGACTGTTCTGCAGACATTCCAGCTCCAAAAAGAAATTGCTTCTGTAATCTATTTCTATAAAATCGGCAAAAGTGGAAGCAGACGTACTATGGGTCAATACCAGCGAAAGGCCTCTCTGCAGACAAAAGATTCACAGTCCATTAAGTTTCAGGTCTGCCCTGATATGGATTCCTCTGATGTATTACTATTATATCCTATTTTTGTTGACTCAGTTCCTATGTCAGCAAAACCAAACATTTTGGCTTGTGTCCCAGCATCAAGCTGTCTGTGGAGGATATGTGTTTGCCTCTACCACCATGACAGTAATGAGAAACTGGCATTATTTTGATTTGCATAATTGTACGCTTCTAACTTAGACTCTGTGTCAGTAGGAGACAACTTATTGTAATGATACTCACTGCACAGTATTCGTTCTGTGCAATCAGCATTTATTTATGCAAATTTTGTCATTACAAGAGGTCATTTTCCAACCTTCTACCATGAAATCACTTTCTCTGCCAATAAACAGTAAGCAATCACAATAGGAGAACAGCCAGGTATATTTGTCATTCACACTCATTGGCCGAGACACTGCAAAGGGTTTATTGTATGTGCGCATATGTTTTTAAAATTATGTTTTATGGAAGACTGACAGCTATGATGACAAACCTAAAAGCTGATAGACCACATGTGATTATTCTAGACAAATGCTGTCAAAAAGGCACACACAAAACCCCAAACAAAACCACCCCACTGTCTCACTAGTTCTGAGAGTTTCTTTTAAGAATAATTTATAGACTGAAAAAAAATATTTTGTGCTCCCCAGATGATCAGTGGAATGTTTTCTGTGATAAGAAGCAGAACCCTGTAATTTATTCATGTAAGAGATAAAAAGACAGAATAACGAACTTGGATGTCCCACTTGTAACAGCAACCTGAAATAGCAATAAATGTTGGAGAAACTCATCAGAATCATTTGGATATTCAGGATTCAAGAAATGACCTTCAAGGCTCTTGTGACAGAAATATTACCAGGGTCATGTTGTTCGTCATATCATTAGTAGTAGACGAGCCTCTTAAGGTTTGCTTTGCAAATAACTGAAATGATGCTAATAATTCGAGTTTACTCTAGACAATCCCATCTAAGTTGAAATAGAGTTAGAATATGTCAGGGCTTAAAAGGTAGGAGGAAAACACAGAAAGCAGGTAATTTAGAGGCTGGTTGACTCTGGCAAAGTGATGATAGTAGATTTTATCTTGATGAGAGACACATCAAAGTTCCTTACTACCATCCAAGCTATTGCTGCAAGGACCCTAAAAAGCCCTCAGGTATGGCTTCCCAGATAGGGGAGTGAGCAGAAGAGAGAACTCTGCCAGCTTTTAGACCAAAACCATATTTTAAGTAAATACAAAACAAAACCCCCAGGAAGGCCACATTTACAAAGAATGATTGAGTTTCTAGTGGTCTTTTGTATGCCAAACGAATTTACAAATCAGATGTTGTACAACACATTGAAAAAAGTATATTTTGAAAGAACACTGTTTAAATGTGTTTACATGCATGTGAAGGAAGAAGCTTGCTAATTGGAAAGCACATCATCTGAGGGAGAGCCTTCTATCCGCAGGTGTGGATCAAATTACTTTCTATACAATTTTGTGATCCTTTCTTTAGGTGGGAATATGATCCTCTGTCTCAGCATATGTGGTTTCAAACTGCTCAAATGAAAAGGTTTTTGAAGAAATCTCAGCTGAGCAGCCAATGCTGTATGACCCTCCAGTGGAACATGAAGCTATGTGAGCATAGAGTTTAATAAGAATATACTGTTCTTTGTGTCATTTCCCCACAGTTAGTTTGACATGCTGAATTAAGAGCAGAAACTGTATAGTTAGAACTTTCTGATACTTCTCTTTTTTTTTTTTTTTTTTTTTTTTTTTTGTGGTTATGAGTTAATTGGGAAAGAAGTAAGGGGAGCTAAATTGAAAGGACCACAATAAAACTAAACTCAAGAATGGAATGAGAAAGCAAAGAAGTCCCAAAGGAAAAAGAAAATGCTGTGGAAGAAAGTCAAGAAAAAGGCTAGGAAAAAAAAAAAAAGTACTGTCTCTCAGAGAGGTCCAAGACTAAAAATTAAATTGCAAAATAAGAGCCACTGAACATAGAAGAAACTACCAAAATCCCAAGTTATTCAAAGTAAAAGCAGTCTGAATGAAATGGGCCTATAATGTTGTGGAGAGGAGGGAGAAATGCTCATAGAAGACATAGCCTTGGACTAGCAGCAGGATGAACTCTGAGTGAATACATGAATGGATGCTTAAAAATGAGTAACATAGATGTACGACAGTGATAGCGGAAGGACAACTATTTGGACTATTTGGAAATTGAGAAAAATACAGTGTATACTGAACAGTCTGGGATAGTATTTGGGAAACCTGAGGTATGCAATGAAATACTCTAAGGGTATTTCATAATTGGAGAATTTGATAGACTCAACTGGGCAGTTGAAAGGCAGAGGCAGGAAAAATTGACAGTAGCAACCCAAGGAGCAACAGTTGCATCTGGAAGAAATGAAGGGCAGATTTTTCTCTAAAACTTCACTTTGAAAATAACTTTCAAACAGAAGAAAAACCCTAACAACAGTATCCTTTCCAATTTCACTTTTATGTTTCTCAACTGTTTTAAGTAACAAAGGGAGGAAATTCTTGTTTTGTTAATTAGATGGAGTCATCATAGGCAGAAACATTCCTTGTGGACACTTTGATTCCATGAGGCCTTACTTAGGAGCAGCCCTGGGCATGGCAGTGGTAGCTAATGACACTCTTTCCCCATTCTCTCTGAGTGGTTGTTTTGGCTTTTCACCATTCTAGGACAGAGGGAATCATAATGGGCCAATTGGGAAAAACTGAAGCCCCTTTTGTAGCTGTTGACAAAGATTTTTTTGCAGTTTGCTGGGAAGCTAATGAATGTTGCTTCCCTAACCCGCAGATTTTAATCTGGTCTCACGCTACAGCTAATGCAAGTAGAAGGTGAGTTATGTAATCTACCATCCAACCAGCCTATGTGTAGCCCAACAGAGGCAAAAATTGAACCAAAAGTAAGTTTAGGGGTTCCTCAGCATGGGTTTCCTCTGTTAGTTGTGGTACCTGACTTTCTTGTTTATTTTCTGCAGGATACATAAAATTCCTGAGTTAAAAAATCCAGAGGTTAGGCATTTGGAGAAAGCTTTATTCTGACCAGGTCTTTACATTTCCTTTCAGAGTGCCTGAATTTGGACAGTTCAGCGACTCACAGCACCAGTTCTTTATAAGACTTCCTGGCTGTGGTAAACGCAAGAGGATTTACCAAAGTAAAGATAGCTTGCCTAGAAAACTGAAAAATTAGGACCTGGAAGAATCACAAAGCACACACTTGCTTAGATGTGCTATTTACAGACAGATATGTGTAAAATCTTTATTTACTCCATAAACCCTTGCACTTCCTGCCTCGATTCCCTTAGGCCTGGCTGTGGGTTGAAGGGCAGGTGTCTGCGCGTAGCCCTGGAGAAGACTGGGGAGCCCTGAAGCTGGGGCCTGAAGCGTGAGCCCTGACGCCAGCCTAGGCCTTGGGGCCCAGTCTGTCTCTAATTTCGTACCTGCTCCGTGTGTATGCAGGACGGAGCGCTCTTTTTATTAAAAGGCATCACGTGAGGTACTTTCTGCTTAGCAGTCATCTGAATTGTGCCAGTGGGTTTCTTTTATCTAAATCAGCAGCATGTGTGGATGCTTGTTGCAGATTTCAAGTACACCGTGCCAGTGATTCGCACAAGGCAAAGGCCTGTTTGTTGAAAAGAAATCCATGGCCAGGGCAATTACAATGTAGCTGAACTGTTCTAATGGTGAAGTGTCTTTGATTCCATATAATAAGAACCATGCAGCCTTGGAAATATTTATTAAAATGTTTTAAAATGCATTAGAACTTTTGAATTGTGGATGGGCAGAATGGAAAACACAGAAACATTATACAAGGGTCAGGAGAATGCCAGCTGCGTTGAACTCACGCTTTAACTCCTGCAGTTGCCTTTGCAGCCTCCACTGCCATCCTCAGTGGGTTTGACTCCTTGCTCAGGGTTGGATTCGCTCTACTTGTACTCAGTGATCTAAAAGTAAGCACTGAATTAAAGCGGGTCACCTGGGCACCTTCTATGGTTAAGAGAGAGAGAGGAAGATGATTCCTCTCTCTGAGATCAATTTTACCAGCCTCTGGTAATTGCCTCCCTTGCACCAGCCCTGCAGAGATGCTTTTTTTCACCTCCATTTATTCATAGTGGACACCTTGGTGACTCATGTAGAGTAGATGCTTCACTTCCCTGCAGTTGATGTTAGTCTAGTAGTTTGGTGCCGAACATGTCAGCATTATCTGCTGTGCAGAAAAGAGTTAAAATACCTTGATAGTTTCTCAAAATGCTAAGAATGTACCTCAGATTTACTCAGATGGGTGAGGGAATTTAAAAGCTGAGTGTTCTTTACTTGGATAGTTTTTAAGATTTCTTTAAACATATACATGTAAATACATATATATAGTGAATGATTGTAGAGCTTTGTGTGGGTAAGTTAACTCTGTTAAAGAAGTTAATCCAGAAAAGCATAGACTGGAATTACACCTTGACCACTAAACTGTGCTCTTTTTTTCCCATTTGAATTTGACTGACACTGGTATTTCCAGTCACTCCTGCAGTACTTTAAGAGAAGCTTACAAGGATTTAAATAGAGCTAAAATCACTAAGTCTCTCAATTAAAGCAATAGGAACACTTAAATTTCAAAATAAAACTCTGAAAACAGTATTGCTTGTAGTCATCTTAAAAGTCATTCATTTTTTTCCTTAATACAGACACCCAAGAATTTCATTTTTATTCTTTTTTCCTTTTTTCCTCCTACTTATAAACTTTCAGTCTCCATTTTCAGAATAAAATATTTCATCTTGCAAAGAGAGAGGGGAAAAGAAAAAGAAATATTTATTCAGGGAAGGTTCCATCAAAATATTTACAGGTCACAAGCAGTTTCAATCACTCAAATTCTGAGAGAAAATACTTCTTGGAAAGTGAAGTTCAGATCTCCTGAAACATTCCAGTGCAATGGAATGATCATCCTTTAAAAGGAAAGGGGAGTTAAAAAAAAAAAAAAAAAAGTGCAACTGGCTTTATGAAGAATTTACAGGAAGTTTGTGATGAAGTATAATCCTGATTTTATAAGGGTCATATCCTTGCCCAAAATGAATTTAATGAGAACTTCCAACTGCAAGCATCAAAAATGTGCATTCATCCTTTGCCAGAGGAATGTCTGAAAAGATTATTTCTTTAATGTCTCTATAGCACTGATTTAGTGCACCTCCAAATATGAGAACTGGTTATTTTAAAAACCTTGTGCAGTTTTTCTGCATGGCAAAATGGAGTCTCCAGTAATACACAGTTTTAAGAATGAAGTCTAAAACATCTGTCTGGAATGCTTGTTTTTCCTTTAGTTTATTGGAAATTATCATTATTTAAAATAGTTTTAATAATCAGTTTGATGTTCATTTTTATACTATTATTTGGAGCAGATGCACCATTTTTTTAATCCTACCTCGAACTGTGAGTCTATAACAACTATATTATCCTTACAACTTAATTCCACAGTGTGAGTTTTTATACGTCTAGAATTCTGAAACCAAATTAGTTTAATTCCATTAAATATTGGTTATATCCCACATGATCATTGCTTCCTATTATACTTGATATATATATTTATTTATGCCTTTTAAGTAGCTCACATTACAGAATTAAGCATTGAGCTAAATATAATTTAAATGGAAACAAGTTTTAAGCCCCTTCATTTCAGTGTGTGTACATTATAAGTTATAAACCCAAATGCTGTAATTTCTTTTTAACTTGTGTTTAACTTTGTGTTTAACTTGTGCTTTTTCTATTTCTTTATTTATTTAACTGAAGTATCTCAGCCTGACAAAGCTCAGGTTAATGAGGTAGGAGGAGACAAATCGAGGAGGCTGTGGTGCTTCAGCCTCTTCTTTCATGACCTATCCCCTATATGGCTAAGTGGGAGCTTCAGCCGACCAGATACTTTTGTCATGTTTCCTTGCTCTCCACATCAAGACCTGAGAGATGGTTGAAGCAGGAATAGGAAATGGTAACAAAAGTCTTTGGAAGAATATTGCTCTTACAGTTTTCTTTATTTCAATTGTCCAGTGCAAAAAATGTGCAAAAAGCTGGCACATCCATCACTTGCCTAGCAGCTACAAGCTTCTATATAACAAATATATGCAAATATATTTACAGAAATAAATGCAATAATAACATTTTCACAAGAAATCTATTTATATTTTTTGCAGTGATAAATAGATAAATACAGCTAATATAATCTGGACAAGTGGAATGTTGAAATTTTATTTTAAATAGAAATTCAATGGTCCTTATGATGAAGGAAGAAAGTAAGCTTCAGTAAAATCCTTGATCTGGTCATATATATCCACATGATTAAGGAGTGAATTCACATTATCATTTAACTTCTGCCACTTAATGCTTAAAGGCAGCAAAACTTTGCAATCCCAGCTATAGGATGCCTCACTACAAGCCCTGACAGATTAAGTGCCCACATTATAGCCGCTATCTCGGCGGGATCATGACAGATCGCTGTGCTTCGGAAGCGCTCGTTTAATGACATGATTTAGAGCTCGCGGAGGCGGCTCCGGTGGGCGCCGCTGCGAGGGAGTCGCGTGCTGCAAGTGTGGGCTCCTACACAGCTGCTACATCATCCCCAGCGCTGTGAAAATTGCCAATATCCATCAGGTAGCAAACCAATGTTTCGGGTTCACCAACCCAGGGGTAAATGAGACCCCTTGCAAGTCGATTCTCCATCCTCGTGGAAAGGTCTGTTTGTTTTCTGGAGCTCAGGGTCACTAAGCAGAGCAGGAGCCTGTGTGTTTGCTCGTCTTTTAATTTGCATGAGGAATTTAGTGATGGTAATGCAGAAAACCCAGATTTTTACATAGATCAAATTCAAGTGAAGCCCTCAAGTATTATTTCCAAATACTGATGTATTTTAGTTGCTCAAATTATGTACAGACCACATGATATATGGAATTTTTCAAGAATGGAACTTTTAAGGAACTAGTTAAAATTTCAGTCCTAATTTTGCACAGAATTAGACATTACTGAGAAAACTTTTGAAATCTGTTACTTTCACTATAAATTTGGGGGAGTCTTTTTAAAAACGATACTTGATCCTTCTGCAAGAGTGGTTCTGTGTACCTGTTATTTGCAATAAATATGATGATTTTGTACATGAATTATTATAGGTAATGTGGGTTTCTTGATCCTTTTGTGGTCCTGAAGTTGTTCAGCAATATATCTGGTTTAAGCAGCTTCCTAGGGAAAGATGCTGTGGCACTTGGGACATCCATTGTGTTCTTCAACTTTTCTTTGCCTTCAACCTCAACATGGTGAGAGAAAAGTTCCTGTATGAAAGGACAATAGCCAACAGAATTCATGGAGAAAGTGGGAGGTCCTACAACATTTATCCCTGCCTTGTAGCACGTCTTTTTCCATATGTATTTACTGCTTTGAATTTAGCTTTAAATTCCAGAACCACTGGCAGAAGCATTCTTTATGCACTGGTCCTTGGCTCTGCTACTTGCTGATATCAGTTCCTCCAATTTCCAGGTTAGTGAGAAATACCAGACAAGATGTTGCCAAGGTTATCGTGATAGCTTCTGCCTGGCCAAAACAGTTTCAGTACCAGGACTTAATGCTCTTAACGAGTTACCTTTCCAAGACCGTAACTGCTAGCCGATACCCTAGGACAAGAAGATCATCTTACATCCATAGGCAGCTCTCTGTCCTCTCATGTTCCAGATGGATATCAGAAGGGGTCCTATTTTTCAGGTGTTCAGAACACTTAGTGCAGATACAAGCCTGCACTGCAAAGTGGAAAAAATTATAACTTTGTAAGAGCAACATCAATTCCATTCTGTTCCTGCACAGATCCTGGTTTTGTTGGACTGTAGTCTCTTTTTTGACGACTTTCATCCAGTCTATACTTAGGGCTATATATTCCTCTCCCATTGAAGGCTAATTGATACCTTTTTAACTGTCTTGCTGTGAAAAGGTTCTTAGGAGTTTTTCTTTTTTTTTTTTTTTTTTTTTAACCTCTGATGTAGCTTCCTCTTTGTTCACATTTGCTTCTTGCTGTACTGAGCCATTTGAACTGCTGGGGATGTATTCTGTGGCATATTTGCATATGACACTGTGTAGGTAGCAGTTTTAAAATGTACCATAATCAAGGAGGTGCTTGGGCCAGCATGTCCCTCCAAAAAGACTTTAAAAGGCTTTTATTGTTTTTATTTTTATTTTATTTTGTTATTTATTATTCATAGTGTGATCTAGGACTAATTATTTATGTCAAAGATTTTGGAAATTTTCTTCCTGAGAAAGCTTGTATTTCTTTGTAGTGATTGATGCATTTAGTGGACAAAAAATGTTCAGCCCTAATCCCATGAGTAATAGACAACTTGTCCTCAAAACATAATGCAGACATCCAGTTTCTCACAGGAGGCACAATGTCTCATAGAATGATAGCGTGAGCAAAGTCCATTATACGGGCTGGCTGATGTTACTTAAGAATGCATACAGTTCTTTTAGAAATAGTGTGGATGTAACTTCACTTACTGGAATACCAGTATGAAATTTGGAGTAACCTGAGTTCTGATTTAAGCATAGAAGTTCAGACAAACTTTGGAGACTGTAGGCTGTGATTGGGGACTGTAGGCTATCAAACTGCTCACAGGGAAGCTGATGGTCAGATTTAATGCAGTAAGAAGGAACAGAAATAATGGAAATTTGAGCCCTAGACTCAGCAGGAAGTTAAAACTGTCTAAGACCAAAGGCTGAAGGAAAGTGTGCACTGAGAACAAAATCACAGAGCAAATGCTTGGAAAGGGCTATTATGTATAATGGCATTAAATAGTACTACTATTGTAAACAGTTAATATGTGTTTTTGCCTCGTGTTAGTCTGTAAAGACCTGTCTCTGACCACAAAAGAGGCTTGAGAATTCTCTAGCATGTAAAGTATTTCCATTTAATTTTTGCATCCTACGAAACCTAGGACAAGACTGAAGATCAAATCAAGTGTTCTCATGGCTTCCTAAAGAGGCCTGGTAGTTCTTCATCTACCTATTGAGTGCCCTGTGGAAAGGTTCCTCTTCCTGAAGATGCTTCAGGCTCAGGACTCCTGCTCTATCCCAATGCCTGAGAAATGTTTGGAAGGTATTTTGTTGAAAATAATTGCATACATAAAATCTAAAAGAGCTGAAAAAAAGATTTTATGAATACTAGTGAATAATCAGAGCACACGCAAGCTGAGAAGCTTTTTTCTAGATGTGAGCCTCCTTTGATCTTCTTACTTTCAATGATTTACATTTCTTTTTTTATGATATTATAATTGTTTCAGTCAATTGGTCAAATTCCAGCCAGGATGTGATAAATTGCAAAACCAAAAAATGTCATCAATTAATTAAGAAATAGACTGAAAATCACTTGTTAGTAAAGTACTATATATAAAAATAGTAATTTTATCATCATTTCTTAAAAATGTAGGGCTGAATGGATATATAGATTGGATAGCAATGGATATTACAGTTGAAAGAACGAGCCTCCCTTGCCCAGTGCTTTCTTAATTTTAATTTAAGACAAAGTCATCTACTTTCAGGATATTTGGAAACATCATGGGATTTAGTGAGAGGAATTCTCTTTAGAAAAAATGACCTAAACATAGAAAATAAACTGGAAAAGATCATGACCTTGAATGAGAAGTGTGTGGCTGATCCTAGTAATCCTTTTAACACACTCCGGAAGTGGGACTTATTAACACCAGACCTAATTCCTTATGGAACGTTTACAGTCACCCTAAGGGAATATGGGATGGCATCTTTCAAAGCACTAGTGTTTCCTCTTATTTCTACTCAGATCATTAGAGATTGCTCTGAATAAGGCTGTATGATGGTTTCCATTCCATGTCCATTTTCATTTGAATATAAACTATGTAAATTTTCACTTTAAAATTTTAAGTGTGTTCATAAGCACAATTCATGTATATTAGATCTTAAAAATTATAGAGAAAAAATCTTAAAATTATAACCAAAGTTTCTATTGCAGAAGTTAATAAGCAGTACCCATCACTGACTGGGAAACCGTCTGACTTTATGCTGCAGTAAACTTGGTTTTATCTGTTCCTCTTACTAACGTTTTATTACTTGTACTGTTTTAGTCTGCAGAAGTACTCTGTGCTAAATACTGTGTAGGCAGAGGACCTCAAACTGGCCCCAGACAGCTTAGCATCTAAATGAGTGCATCTACATTAGCATTTCAGTTTGGATAAGAGGTGTTTTTTAAAAGGAATTTCCTGATTATTCCCATATGCTGACAAGAAGAAAGGACGAAATAGCAAAGAAAAGAGAGAAATGTTTTCTAAAAATCCAGCAATCCAGTAATCAGAGAGTGCATCATTCAGAGTGTGTCTCTCACACAACGCATGTGGTGCAGTTGTGATTGGTAAAGATAACATCTAAAGAGGTTCAGACTGTCCTTTCTGACAACATTTCCTGTTGCAACAGTCACTCAGAGATGTTCTTAGAGATTTCAGGGACACCTGGGGACTGTGGAAAAATGTATTGGATGTCCCAGTTGTACAGAAGCTCCTGTGGAGTTGGCATGTCACAGAAGGAGAGTCTTCGGAGTTGCTTAGGAGACCTTTGTTGTTGATACTGGAGGAGGATTGCAGGGAGCACATGCATAGGTGATTTAAGCATGGTTTGCTTTCTTTAGTGTTGTCTCAGCTTAAATGGTTGCTCAGCCTCTAAAGATCTTCATAAGAAGAGGTGAGAAAAGTTCTCTGAGTTGTGCAGCAGAGAAGCTGGACAAAGGCTTTTGATGTATTTTGGAAACACAGCAGCTGGGAAACAAGCTGAAGAAATTTTATTTTGAGAGGATTTTATTTAATTTACATGATTACAGCATTGTCATGAAACAGTTAACATTTCCCTGAGGAAGGTTTGTAAAGAATTGGTTTGAGAATTAGTTTCATAGCATAGGAAATGCTACGCTGATAGAAAGTTTAGATTTTACTTTAAAACACAGGAGACCTCCAGATTTACCTACGTGTATGTATGGATTGCCAAATTTGTTGTATGGTCTTGTTCAGTTTTTAATATGTGTGTGCGTGCAAGCGCGTGCATATACAGAAAGAGATCATCCATTCTCTTCTACAAGCTCAGATACGCATTTAGCATCTTGTAAAGGACCTATGTATAATGTGATTATGTGGCCGTGTAAATTGCTATATAATTATAGTTCGTTTGGAATTTGCTGCATAATAGTGCTTCAGAATCTAAGCTTTCATTGAAAAAGTAATTAAGCCTCTAGCCCTTATGGTTACAAAGATAACCTTCAAAATGTCAAATGGATGTAAGCAGACGCGTCGCTGTCTGTCTGCATCTGCACAAAGCTTGAAACAGGAGCTCGAAGGGAATGACAGGGGCTGCCCGGCCCACCCCACCCGTGCTGCCTCCCAAGGATGGCCAGCACAAGCAGGGCCCTTAACCATTTCACAACTCGTAGGCCGAGCAGCAACAGCCAATTTCAGAACCTCTGTCTCCCCTTCAGAAGTATTAGAGAAGATGGAATACAGGTTCCATTGGTACCATTGAATTCTGTTAAGGTTGTCTATGATGGGAAAGAAATAATGAATGTATTTCCTTTCTACAAATTTAAAATCACTCTTCTTATGCTCAAAATATTAAAGGAAGGAGCTGGTGAAACCTTCCCCTCCCTGCTGACAAAAATATCTAGTAGGGAATATGCTGAAAAATAACAAGATGATCAGTGCCCTCCCTGGTGCCTTGCAGCTCCACTATTTCACATCCAGCTGCCAAAACTCCTTCCTTCTCATCAGCATCTTCTGTCACACACTTGATGTAACTGATTTCAGTTTCTTCAGAATAAATGTCCTTCTGTCACTTCTTGCTATCCAGTTGAGTTATGGAACCAGTACTAAAACACTTGCAATAGGTGGATATTAAAAAAGTGGCAAAGATACATATATTAAAGAGGAGGGGATACATCCAGCAGAAGTGTGAAACTGGAAATATACTCTAGGAATAATTTCAATACAATAATTACTATTCCATTAATAAATGGAACTAGAGTAAGTTTACTGTATTGTACTATGTCTGGATAATATTTGTTACTAGATTTATGCTTCTTAAAAAATGGCAAGTGTTGTGTTGTTGCTTAACAGTAATGCATGTAGGAAAAGGACTCGGATCTTCAATAGTAACAATACAGCCATACTGTGCTGCTAGGGTAGCATTTGCTCTGAAATTTAATAGAAGACTGAAGATATGAAAGCTTCTGTTTGACACTGCTGCTTTGGAAGCCTGGTGAGGACTCACGAGAACAATTCATCTGTTTCATGACAATACTTTAATCTTGCTATTAATTAAAGTCTTTTCCCAGTACACAAGCTTTCCTTCGTAGGCCTGACATGCCGTGCATGGAAAAGAACAAGAATTGGCAAAGATTCTTACAAATTTGTGACAGAGTGACAAAATACACAACATTGATTATTTATCAACATAGGGCTAAGCTTTCAGGTAATGTAGTGCTTAAATGAAAAGCAGGATTCACACTCTGGAAATCCCCACAACAGGATGCTAAGTCTTCATTTTTATGCTGACAGGTTTCGGACAGAGGATTGTACCAGTTGCATGATAACTTATGGGGCAGATACAAAGGACCACCAAAAGAATTGAAAAATTCCTGCAGACTTTTACATGAAATGAGGGGACCTTCTGAGCAGTACATCATTCTCTGCCTTGCTGTGTACCCCACTCAGCTGAACTAAACTTGAAATTTTCCTTTAATAGAAAGAAATAGCTGATAGAATAGCTTATAGCCATGTTTGTTATATCCTACTTTAGACTGTATTCTTCTCAGTTTGAGAAGAGTAACTTAATTGTTTGCTATGTTGAAAATAAAAAGCAAAAATAAAGCTGTGCAGGCATTCAAAACTCTCCTATCTGTCAGTTCTTAATTTCAGTTTTAATATTATTGCTACTAGTATTTCTAGTATCTGGAAAAGAAGCATTCCCTAACGCAGTATGTTTCATGCAATCACCAAAAGAATGTAAATCACTATGGAAAAAAGACTGAGAGATGGAACGGAGATAAGATCGCAAAGCAGTAAATGTCTCTCCCCTTAATATATATTCCACAGCATGGTATCGTTTCACTCAGTGAAAACCTCAAGTTAACAAAACTTTGGGCAAGTTGCAGTTTTCTGTGTAAGCGTGCAACTTGGAAGCACTTGGACAAATGCTGTGCGTGCTGGTTGGACACTAAGAATGATTAACTCTGGCTTCAGTTTTTAATTTTAATTTTTATTTTCCCTTTTTCAAAGCTGAAGACGGTGCCGTGTAGGTGTATGCTGTGGAAGTGTCTCACAGGGGACCGTGCCTGGCTGCCTTGGTGGTGTGACACTTGTCATGTACCATGTGTGCTGCAGAAATGAGGCTGTGTAGATGATTAAGGAAAGGGCAGCTCTCCGAGGTGGCGCGATGCTGTCACTCTGTTCCTGGTAGTGGTATTTGCTACCTGTGCGACTTTGGCTTAGTTAACCTTTGCTTGCTTCATTTTCCTTCCTCTGCATGGCCAAAAGAGTAATAATGCTGGCTTTCCTTCAAAAAGTGCTTTGACATTTGTGGCCATACAGCTCTTCACACAGGCTTTTGCTAAAGCCGCACATCATTTCTGTAAGAAATATATATTAGGAAGGCACGTAGGGACTGCTGTGAGGCTGAACTAGGGAGATGAAAGGAGTACAGAGAAAAAGCTAGCAAAGAAGGCGAGGGGGAGAGCTGGTAACCTTGCTACGGTAGTCATTGCTGACTGACTTATGCCATATCTAAACCAGTATTACCCTGGTTTACTGCCACATGATTTCTTGTGTACCTCACTAAGGTGCCTTCAGACTTTTTTAGATTATCTTTGACCCCCACAAAGGTTCCAGTGCTCTGCAGTTTGCTAGATCAGACTTCACTGCGCACCACAGCCTTCTTCAGAGGCTTTGATATGTTTTGCTTTGGTGAATCAACTCCAGCAGTTCTCACTTCTTTCCTCTTATCTCTCTGAAGTATGGTAAACGTTGCTTTCCAGCAGTAAAGAATAACTTTTTTTGGAAACTAAAAAGTGTGTAAACTTTTCTATGATAGATAAATAGAATTTTGTTATCAATTATGCTATATTTTAAGATATATTATGCGGTTACAATACTTCACAAGCTCTGAAAAGGTAAAACAAATAAAAAAACACAGTTTTCAAACTGGAAAATTGGGTGGAGTTAAATGATTTGCCAAAGTGCTCTGTTTCCTCATGGTTTTCCTATATATCAACCACTTTATCTCTTGCTCCTTTCCCCAGTGGTCTGTCTAAAGGTTCTCTTATAGCACATTACCAAAGCATCAAATTGTTCTAAGGTGTGAATACGAATGGTGAGATCCATGATGATTAGTGATTAATGAAAACTTTGCTAAAGAAGAGGAGGGAATTTGTATCATTATGGTAGTTATTGGAGTTTCTTCATTCATGAAAAAGGAGAAGCTTGAAACATTTTATAAAGCCCATCAGCCTCTGATTAGTTTGTCTTCCATCATTTGAATTCAAACACCTAACAAATTTTGGGCTTTTTTTTTTGAACACTATCCTAGTTCTTTGGACAAAGATTTTTTTCCTATGGACATTTACTTCAAAATATTATTTTCTTACTCATTTTGGGGTTAAAAATGTAAGTAGAGTTAAAAAAAACAAAAGCAAAACCCCATACTTGTTGTAGAAACACATTTACCACTAAATTCTTGTGTGCTATACTGTGAACATATGTGCTTTCCTAGAAGCATATAAAATAAAAAAGTTTTGTAAAATAAAAGCACATTAATGGAGGCATATATCTATTATTTTCCCAGCAAAAACTACTTTCTGTTGCTCCTTATCATCTGTTTGTGAACTTAATTCCTTCACATAAGTCTTATTTTCTTGTAAATAGCCCAAAAGGCTTGCATGATGGTGGTTTTTGGTTTTTGTTTTTTTTTTTCTAGTAACTGATATAAACGCCTTAGAGTCATCCTTTAAAATTTCTTGCTGTGCTAATGGACATTGTCGTGATTTGTATTTGATAGGAGATTATGTTGTAAGAGAAAAACAGGAAAACATTGGCATAAAAACAACTGCTTGGCCATATTCATTCAGGGAAAGCTTAGAAAACAAAGAATAACAATAAACAAGTTAACTTCTGTTTTATAGATTCATTCTGTGTTGTTGCATGACAGATCACCAAGTATCTTACAGATTTTCCAGTGGATTGACAGATGTGTATAAAGGAAATGACCTTATGCGTCATTTTTCTAGAAAGTGAGATATAGGTTTCATGCTAATTGCTAGGTATCCTTATCTATTTATTTGATGGTTAAAATGTTTTAATTCTGTTATCCCCCCCATTGACATCTTTTAAGTTCATTTCAAAACTTAATATAGTTCTTGAATTTTAACTGACCATATTTTCAGTAGCATTTTTTTTTATTGCAGTTTGTTCCAAGTACTGGAAATTGGTTTTTGCTTTGCTTTCCAAGGATCTTTCATATGAAAACTGGCCAAGAGAATACATAACTACTAATGAAGGTGAGAATTTAAATGTATGTCGTGGATTGAAGGTGAGGTGCCCCTGAAGTGCAGTGATGTTGTGAGGGTGTGTTTTCTTGTGAGAATCATCATATGAGGATGGACTTTTCTTATATTAGATTAGGAAACTGTTCTTTGCATAAGCATAAAATATTCAGCTGGAGTTTGAAGTATGGTTTGCTAATGTCCTACAGGGTATTGGTGACTCCATGTTCTGGTACAGAGGCTCTTTAAAACAGGGTAGGTGAAGATATGAAAAATATATAAATAATATAGAGTGTTATTCATGTTGTGGATATTTGAAGTTACATGAGGTAATAGATAAAATTCTAAAGAATTCCTGAAGAAAGGAAACTGTCTCACAGTAATTTTTGTGCCTCCAAGTATTCCATACATAATACTCTGGATTTCTCTTTCAAAAATATTTTTTCAAATAAACCTGTATTTAGAAAAAAAAAAATCCTGTAAATAATCTGATATGAAGTGTCAGTGCTAATCTCTAGTTGTTTCAAAGTAAGTAGAAGGTTGGACTGATTCAAAACTCAAATTCAAAGTTGTTCAAAACAAATCTTTTCT
>JAVCKT010015711.1:0-10288 GCA_032273925.1 Rhynchotus rufescens
CAACTTGCCAGATCTCTCATTGGCCCTCTTAAAAGGTTCTTTTTTTATTTTTTTTTTTAACCAGAAAAAAAGTTGGATCAGCTCTCAATATCACTTTGTGTCTAGAGAATACAAACAAATTGTGCACAATTTGTCACAGTGAGAGGCGTTCAGGTATGACTAGGAACAGCTCTCTAGCATTCGGAGTGGAGGTTTGTGCGAGTCTTCAGCACCTTCTTTGGAGTCATTCTCCTCCACGGGATGCTAAATTCCACCTCAGATCAACGCGCTTGCTTTGCCTGCTCCTCCTGGGCATCAGCTCTGCGCTCATTTTCAGGGCAGCGTTAGCATTACTTTACTTTCCTGGAACCAGCGTCTTTCAGATTGACAGCAAGAGGAGTTTAGCGCTACCAGAAGTCTGCACTACTCGCTAAGCTAAGCACAAAACACGGTAAAAATCACCAAGCAAGAGAAACGAGTCATTGCAAGGGCCTCCCCCACCAATTAAGAGGGTTCATCAGACTTGCAGTTCAATGAAAAAAACATATATTTTCCTGCCAGTCAGTGAATTGATCTGCAAGCTACAGTGATTTACTGCACTGATCTCCTGGACGCACTTCACCGAACCCCTCCACCATCACCAGCTGACAAACTGCAAAACAGACCTGCAGTATTTAAAGAACAAAAGGACACGTGTGTTGTTAGTCTTGTTGCCCACACAGTGATCCTGGTGTCACTCCTTTGAATCGAGTGTCGGCAGTAACTTCTGGAGGATCTGTACTGAGAGCAGAACTTTAGAGTCCATCCTAGAAACCCATTTATTTTTTCTTGTTTGCGTTGGGACACGATTCTCAACCTGTTCATGGTCAGAACTGCTCCTTATTGCTCGAAAGCTCTTCCAGCTGGCTGAGTACTAGACCCTCTGGGTTCTTCAAAGCTGCCCAGCTCTTTCACAGACTCAGCTCGGAGGATGCAGCTGGAATTCAGGTCACCTGGATAGGGCTGCTGCCTACTAAGGTGCTCAGACTGCTGTAATTAAGGAGGAGAGAGCCCTCTGCACACACAGGGACACGCTCAACAGCTATCCAGAGAAACCCTGCTGGTACAGGAGCACTGGAAAATACGCCTCAGCTTACATGCAGGGGCCAATACCCATAGCTTGCTTTTACTGTTTGCTATATAGGTGCTGACAGATTGTTTCATGAGATTTCCAAGCTCAGGAGATGAACAAAAGCAAATATTAAATCCAAAAGAAAAGGAACTATTCCATCATGCTTTGACTTTCCTCAAAAAGTGGTGCTTCTGTTTCTCTCTTCCTACTCGCTGTTTCTCAGCATGCCTTAGGTCACGGAGAGGAGGTTAAACAATTTTGAAGTGCTAGTGAACTGACCTAAAAAGTCATTTTTTCACACCTAGTTAATATGAACATTTAAAAGGAGGAGATTTTACTTCAGTTTATTAAAAGCAGATGTGTCGGATCAGAGAGGACTTACAAAGTCACCAAGGGAGGCGTCACCTTCCCTACCCTATCCAAGTCTCCTCCATCTCCAAGAGGTGCAGGTATCCTGCACACACATTTCAGCCCATCCTAAAATAACCAATTTCAGGCAATCCACATGAATTGTCCTATGACCGTGATTGTTTCTCTCCCATCATCAATGGACAAATCGCCCCAGAAACTCCAAAATCAATGCCACATTGGAACCACTCTTTCAAGACAAATCTTTTTTTTTTTCCTTCTGGAACGGAAGCTGCCAGACAATTCTTGCATTAACATTTCTCATGCTAGAGCTTCCTGAGTTACGGGTCCAGAAGCAGAGCTGCCTACCTCAACACTCTTGCAATGTTTTTCAGCTATTTCATATAAGCTGCAGGACTTCCCCGGGAAATTTTCATGGTGGTGGTTTTCCATCTTCAGGAGGTGAGGGATCATCCATGTAACCATCCACAAATGGATCTCAGCAAAACTGCTGAGTTATTGCAGGCCTGGCCATCAGTTCAGCTGTGGGAAAGTTTGCAAGCTACACGGCTAACTGAGCTTTAGTGCCACTCCCAAGTGATACTGGCACATTAAACGTTCCTTTTTCTATTCACATACCCCTGCTTTCAGTCTCCTTTTTCCTTTTCCCCCTTTCCTTTTTGCCTTTCCTCTTCTTTCCTCTCCTCAATCTACTATTTAACTCCTTAGAGTCGGGTGTATTTGATTTTTTTTTTTTAACATAGTAAGAGCAGTTCTCAGAACGAACAGCTTTGTATGAACCGGTCTGTCTTGCCCAGTCCCCACAGCACATTCAGTGTAAGGTTTTGACATAACCACATTTCTCATTTCCGAGTCGGAATGTGTTTGTGCTTGCTGGTCATATATGCACTTTCCCTTGGTGTGTTTCTGGGATTTGGCTTAGGCCAAGAGTCATCGTCCAGACGGGCACTGCTCTGGACTCGGAGCCCTCCCTAAACTGCAGGAAGAGATGTCATCTAATGGATTGGTTATGGTAAAAAAAGGCAAATATCTCAGGTTGCCATAGACTAATGAAAAGTGAAAACAGACACAAATGAAGTAATTCTGACTGTTCAGAATAGGCCTTTTGCTGTCATCTGACAAATGTTAACAGTGCAGCACAAGGCATTTCAGTGAGTGAGGGCTGCAATGTCAAGCTTTTGAACTCCAAAACCACTGTGGCATTTCAGAGGTTTGGGTTTTAGAAACCAATTTTCACATTTTATTTGCCTGGACACATGGCAATGCAAGATCTGACATCTCCATGCCTTCAGTCTACCACATTTCTCAGCAAAATCCATCAGCGCTACACTTCCATGAGGGACAAAGAACCGAGTATTTATTACAG
This sequence comes from Rhynchotus rufescens, assembly GCA_032273925.1. NCBI lineage: Eukaryota > Metazoa > Chordata > Aves > Tinamiformes > Tinamidae > Rhynchotus > Rhynchotus rufescens. Next base: position 2,826 of record JAVCKT010015711.1, read on the forward strand.
GCTTTACAACTCTGCAATATTTGTGAAGATTTAACTCTACAGTTTAAAATTTTAAATTGATTAGTACAGTCACACAGAAAATGTATTTTTAATAAATCTTTGCAGCTTGTTATTTTAGTCCTAATTTCATCTCACTGCCATTTTCTGTCCCTCCCCAGAGCTGCATCATTTGAAACAACAGTGACCTGCCCCAAATACAGCACAGTATTTTGAGTGGGGTCTTAATAAAAGAACTGAGTAATCCACCACCATCTCCTTAATCTTATACTGTGCACTCAGACTCCAAATCCTGGCATTCCTGCAGCTTCTCCAAATTCTTCTCCAAAATGTCTGAACATTGCCACGAGAAATCTCCTGTTTCCAAGCCCAGGAAAGCACAGCAGCTCTGCTCTTCAGGGCTGTACACACGACAACCTGCAAAGACAACTTCCTAGGAAAAGAAACTTTCTTATGTAAAAGCCCTAACACTAACAAGGTTCCATTCTGGTCAAAATCTTGATCTTCATGGATCAGAACTTCGTAGTTCATTTACTGCTAGTTTAAGACAAGGTTCAATCTGTGTTCCTTCAGAACCTACGGACGCATGAGATTCCTATCACCAGAATGTCAGAACTGGTTCTGATCTAGTCCTCCACCTCCACCAGCACCTCCACAATGAAAAGAAAGAGAGTTTTCAGAGGATGGTCAGGCTGCGAGGGTTGGTCCATCCCATCCTACAATAGATATCAGAGGTAAAATGCACCTTCTGGTAATTCTTTTTCATTTGCATTTTCACAAAACAGTTACTTCAGCAGAGTAAACTTAAGCACACAACATAGAAAAGCTTAACATAGAAAAGCCTTAATTAGGTAAAATGAGCCCACACAATCCCAAGTGAATGAGCCTACATTCTCAAGAAAGGTTACCCCTTGCCACGTTCAATGAGAATGGAAGACATTAGGTGCAGACAAATATTTCTAAGAGACATAATTTCTAGCACAGCCTTTTATTTTATGGTTATGATTTCGGATTTTGGCTTTCATTTCAAGGATTTCAAGAATATTGAGGAAGTTATGGAGAAGTTTGAGAAAGGTGACTCTTTCTCTGTGAATGTAATTTTGTGAGTTAAATTTGATTTCACTTAGAAAAGTACCTCATCTGTCTTCTCACCTGTCTTGTTAAGGGCACCTTACTCCACAAACCCTGAAATGTATGGATTTCTTACACTTGCTCCTATAAATGTCTAGGTTAGGAAGCAGGAAAGAAGATACGACTCTCTCTGCTAAGTGGAAGGGAAAAGACATGCTGGCAGATAGCAGCATCACTGCTGATCTCCAGAATGGCCTTGTCTAGTTTTCAAGGGGGTAAAAAAGGCCCGGCATCTGGTAAACTCTTATTTATTTCACAAAAGCTATGCAGAGAATCTGTTTGCGGATTCATATCCAATGAAGAGGCGTTTAAGTCACCTTCTGCAAGGCATATATCGGAGAGTTCATAGCAAAAGTAAGTGTTCAGTCTGCATTTATGATGCATTTATGATTAATTCTCCACCAAAAATCACCATCTACAAGCAGTTTTGGTTATCAACGCTTGGTCGTGCCAGTGGTAAAATGAGGCATTCATCTTTGCAGAGCACCTTGAAACCAGCACAAGAGAGCAGCCAGGCATTATTCACAGCCACATTTCCTTTCCAGTAAGGATAACCACAACAAACACGAGGGCATTGGCTATTAGCCTCTTAAAGGTACTTTCCCCCAGGATTTAAATCTGATATTGCTCTCTGAAGTCACAAGGAACACAAATCTCAAACCAGACGAATCTCTACCTATCTAGATCTGATCCCATGCAGGGCAAATATACACATTGCTCACTTTAAGAGAGAGATTTTAAGAGAAATTCTTCATCACAGTGAAAAAAACTTAAAATACCAATTTTTACCACTGACCTAAAAGATGCACTAACCTTTTATCAGCTCTGTAAAAAATTGTAAGCCACTGTATCAACAACTTAGAAAGATCAATTTCAACTCTAATCCCATGTACGAGACTCTCTGGTAAACAAATGCTCTGTTTTAAGAAACAGTCATTGCTTTATAGTAACAAAACCTCTGATAACGGAGCATGTTTCGTACTAGGTAGCCTCCTTAACGAAGTGTTGGAATACCGAAAGCAACATATGGGAATACACATAAAAGTAACTCATCCGTGGGTCAGCTTAGTTTTTATACAGTAATGAAACAACGTATTTACCATCATTCCCTGAGACTAATGAATCTATTTTATTACACATACAGTATATGGAGAAATAGGTGGTCTTAACTGTCCCTTGCCCAGCTCTTAGGCACTTGTGGTCCATGAAACCTCCGTGAGGTCAGTGAGATGTTACCACACAACGTCCTCAAGCTCCCCATTAGAGACCGGTCTGAAGAGGACGAGCAAAGGCCGTGGAGGTACCTGACCCTGTCGTTTCTGAAGCCTCTTGCTCCACTCCTGGGTTCCTCTGCAGAGCAGCTCGTGGAGCAGCAGGGAAGGCTCCGAGCCTTCCGGCAAAGGCCTCTCCTGCCTCTGCTGAGCTCAGGAGCCTCCGTTGCCTCCACTGGGGCCACGACTTCATACCAAGGTACCTCGGATGCTGCCACAATCACATGAAATGTGTCGGTGTGTGCATGCAGATCCAGCAGGAGCCCTAGGAAAGCATGACATGGTTTGCTACAAAATGCTTTACAAGTTCCACCTATCTCACAGTCCAGCAACTGCTCGGTACCCATCACAGCCACAGGTCTCTGCTGCTTTTTCACTGAATTAACCCCAAGCATTTAAAAGAAAAAGCATTTCAATACATTTTTTTTTCTGACAGGTAAGAAATTAACTGCATACCAGGAGCTATTGAATTCAACTTTAACAGTATCAATAAACATTCTGATTAAATTATGAAATTGATTTTATAATTTCAACCATTATGTTTTTACATCAATATCATCATATGACAGCAAATGTAGTTACTGCTTCCTTATTGATCTTAGACATGGCACTGCAAAGCACTTGTTTGACTATATTACAAAATCAAACCTGATTTCCTGCAGTGCTACAGTAAGTTTTGGTCCTAAGTTGATACGAGGAACCAACAGCAAATGGATTATCAAATTATTAAAAGGCATGTTTCTCCTCAGATGCCAGGAACAATTCTACTACATTTTGGGGCAGTCTCATTCAGGGATGTTGCTATTCCTTGGTGCCAAATCACAACTCCTTCTCTTTCTCTCCATGAACTATCTATCAGGTTTCTCATGAGTAATCGAAACACTATTTATTAACAAGAAGGAACAAAGTGTTATTTGTCTTGCTCATTCAAGCAATCCAACCAAAACTCGGAGTTTCTATAGCTTGGAAGCATTACTCTTGATCTCAGCCTCCCTTCTGTCAGGATAATAGTTATGTGCTGGACCCTTCCATCTCCTCATAAGGTTTAATGTTCTGTTAAGAGAATGCATAATTCAAAAGGACTGCTGTTGCTCTGATACGTGCATCATAGTAAATCAAAGGCGTAATGTGCTGGATATTTATGTCCCAGGGTAAAGAACAAGTCCGATCAGATTAAAGAAATTTCAGTACTGGGCTTTTTGGCTGCTGTAAGTTTTTCCAGGGGCCCTCCCATGCCCGAACCTTCCTAGGCTGAGGGACTGTAGGGGATCTTCACTGACGGGAACCGCCGCCACGAAGAGGAGCCGCGAGCTGAGAGCACAAGCTGGCTCTTCTGCCAGCTTCTGCTTTTGTAGCACATGTGGGCGCCCAGCAGGGTTACCCCAAGGTATCTTCTCAAAACCACCAGGCATGTTTCCTCCCATGTAATTATAAGGGCATCTGTTTCAAAACATAAGCAATCACTCTGGCTTTGGCGGGCTGGGGAAGGAGCAGAGGGGTCAGGTGCAGCTTGTGCTCCTGCCCCTGCCACAGGAGTATTCCCCAATATTCACAAAAGCATCCAGAGCACTGACAAGTGTTTGTCCCAACAAGCCCGTGGAGAACACGATACACTCGCGTCTGTCCCAGATAAAGCCGTCTCTGAAACCAGACATCAGCAGAGGACGGGAAGTTATTTAGCCTTTTTTTGAACCAAAAAAAAGTCCCCAAGCCCTAAAACAACCACCAAAAAATGGTAAGCTGCTTAAAAAATACCTTAGCAACTTAATGCCTATGGGAATGAGTGATTTACAGAGTGCTGGTTCAATCACAGCACTGGCAGGGCTGGATACAGTAACTGCAGCCCTGCAGCTGGGCACTGCGACCAGCGCAGGCACCCACCAGTGCCGTGTGGCACCGCCTGGTGCGGGACAGGAGCTCCCGGCAGTGGGGGCACCGGCAGCGGTTTGGCCGTTCCCTCTATCCCAGCGCTCCTTCCCATCCCGCGCCACTGCGCGCAAGGGCTCTTCACATCCCATGTTCGTGGCATGAGGATCCCATCCTCAAGCAAGTGCAGAAGTGGGAAGGACCCCTCACTAAATGGGGAGTTTGGATGGCTGGCCTGAACTAGATACTAAATTCTAGATAGCAAAAATCAAGGGAAATTAATTGCCCCCTAAACAATTTCCTAATTCCACAAAACAAACAAACACACAGAAAAGCAGTAGAATGGAAACAAAGGTCTCTCTTTTTTCCCATTTTTGCACTGATAAATGAACCACCAAGGCATCTCTTCCTTGCTGCCGAGCCACCCTGCCCTCACCCCTCAACCTTTGTGCCCAAGGGAAGGTCTCCCGGGTTCATGGCAACCTCCGCTCGGATCCGTGCTCGAAGCCCTGTCATTCACAGTCCCTTTCTCTCCATTCTGAGACAAGCTGGGCCTCCAACAGAGCCCAAAGTCTCCCTGCCTCCACCAGGGCATTCGGCACCTTGTAGTCTCTACACGGGCCACAAAACACTTGCCTGACCGCGAGGCCCCGCGAGGCAGCGCTCATCAAAGCGAGCACCAAACACTTCAGGCTGCAGGCTCCACTCCCCTTAGTTGCTCAGTTTTCCCAAGCACAGAGCTAGGGTAAGTAGGGACAGAGCTAACGAAGACAAAAGGACTTGGGGACAAGGGTGAGGCCGAGCTCCGCGTGCGGCCACCTCCGGAGCCGCGAGCAGCAGCTCCCTGAGCGCGGCGCTTCCCGGCACCCTCCCTGCGCGCCGCGCACGCAGCCGCTGAAAGGCACACGGCTTTCCTGCCCGGGTTAGCTGAGGTTAGACAGGTGTTTTTGGTAAGGATTGCGGTTACATTTTGATTACGCTGACCCGCATTCTTACATCACGTAATGCAACCCGATATACCCAAATGGATCCGCGGCTGCCAAAGCGGGGCGAACGCCCGCGTGGAGCTGGGGCCCCACTTGATGCTGCTCTCATGGTGCTCTCCATTAATCCCACCACCTCTGCAGAACATGGCCAAGCAAACACGGGCTGCTCGGGGATGGTCTTCCTTTCCCTTTCCTTTTTCCTTTCCCTTTTCCTTTCCCTTTCCCTTTTCTTCTTTAACTCTCAGTGCAGCAAAGCAACATTTTCAAGTTGAGCTGCATTATGCCTAGGATTTGTCTGAACCAAAGTACAAGTTGCTGGTCTATTGCAGCTGGATGATGTGTCTTCTGTAGCAACCTGGTCTATCTCCCGACTCCTCCGTGGGGCTGCAGCCCCTGCCCTGGGCGCACGGGGCGAAGCGCCGCACGTCGCTTCACGGAGGAGCGACATCGAACGCCCTGGGGGAGAGCCAAGAGGTGGCTCTTGGTCTCATCCCGGAGTCCTTCCGTAGGCTTCGAACGCGGCCACGCTCTGTCTGCAGCCTCACTCTGGCCGCCCCATCTCCACTACTGGAGCTGCTCCACCTGGAAACAGGACTTGACCAAGTGGATCTCATTCTTCCCTGGCAGAAAGCTGCCCACCTCAGGAACGTGGGCTCTCCAGGGAGCAGGGGCCTCAGCCTTGTGGGGAGGCCGCAATTTCTGTGCTATGACATCAGGGACAATTTTGGCCACTGGCATCTCCTTACATTTAGCGCGGATGAGGAACATGTTTCGCTAGGAAACTTGGGTCTGAAGTCGAGCAAAGGGAGAGATCCCAATGTGCAGGAGTTCACTGGAGACACACAGAATGAAGGGAGAGATCCCAGCGTGGAGGAGCTCACTGGAGACGCGCCGTGCAGAGCAGCCACCAGTGACTTCCGCGGCTGGGCTCCATGGGAGCGCTCCGTGCGCGCTGCAGAGCCTTGGCAGATGTGCATTATTATGCACAGCACTAACTGGCATCTATTAAAATGAGAGGCTCGAGCAGGGCGGGTGACGCGATGCACCTGCTCGTGCACCTTCCCATCCACCGCTGTTTCTCGCTGCAAAACAACCCTTGATTTATGCTCATCTGCATTACGGTCGGCCCTGTCCTGCCGCCCGGCCCCGCCGCGCGTTCCTGTTTGCTTCTCATCCACTGTCCTCTTGTCTCCAGATCCACCACACAGTATTCCTCTTCTTCCTCGCCCTTTGGAGCCACCACACAGTATTCCTCCTCTTCCTCGCCCTTTCCCAGACCTGTGTTTTGCACCTGGCCTGTGCCAGGCTGGCTGCTGTCACCAAGAGGCCACATGATGCCATGTCAAAGCTGCCTTTGGGGATGCTGTCCAGGCAGGCTCTGCCTGTCTCCATTTCATTGCACGACAGTGCACGCTGCCTTTCCAGAGGCCCGTGCACTCGCTGCAGCTCTCGGCACCACTGACGCCCGGCCTCCTTCAGCTCTTCTTTCGGAAGGTGCCCAAGGGCACAGGTTGGTGAGAGCAGCTTACGGCTTTCCCGCTGCAGCCTGCGCAGAGCTGCCAGCTCCTTTGGGGCAGCCCCAGCCTCACACCGAACTGTCCCATCCGGAGGGCAGCGCCGGGGCCCGCAGCCCCTTCCTGCCCCTTCCCCTCCTCTCAGCAACAACCTGCCCGGAGAGGCTCAGGGGAGGCCGCTGCAGGGAGCAAGGGCCAGGAAAGGCAGCCCAACAAGGCTCCATCGGAATTTATTATTTCATCTTGTTTCCAGATCCTTTTCTATTTCATGCACAACAGATTATTCCTGACACTTTTAGAGGGCCCCTGGCCCATTTGCTTATTGGTCTGATCTTTACTAGCAATGAAACTAGAAGTCTTTGCTTACTAGACTTCTGGAGAGTTAAGAGGATACCCTTTTATATTATTCACTGCAATTGCTTCTTGGCTAAAATATTCTCCTGTCAGTGCTTTTCATGTGTTCAGCAACATCTGCAGGATGTGGAAAGAACAGAAACAAACCAGATGTTGCACAAGGTAGTGACACTAAGAAACATAATTATTACAATATCTTTTTCAGATTTTTGTTTGTTTGTGTTTTCTTTTTTTTTTTTTTTGGGGGGGGGGGGGTCTGTATTATGCCTTTATAGATCAATAACTTTTCCTGTTGAAACAAGGACTGACTTGTCTAAGATCCCACTAAACAAATTTACAAACAT
>JAVCKT010015712.1:0-11400 GCA_032273925.1 Rhynchotus rufescens
TGTTATTTTATTTTTGTCTCACCTGCCGCGGCGGGCGCCCGCGAGGCCCCGCGCCGCTGCTCGCGGCCCTGGGCAGCCCGCGGGGAGCGGGGCCGCGTCCCGCGGCCGCCGGGCGAGGCAGAACAAAAGAGGGAGGGGACGAGCTGCAGCACGACGAGCCCCCCGCCCCAATCCCCCCCACCGCATCCCGGGCAGGGGCAGCGCGGAGGGGGCGAGGGGCCGCAGGGAGGGATGGGCTGGCGGGGAGGGAAGGGATGAGGGAAGGGATGAGGGAAGGGGAACGGGTGGGAAAAAATCGTGGAAAAATCACAGAGCGCCATGATGCCAGGACCAACACCTCTGTGCGCTGTTAATGCAGCACGGTGGGGATCAGAAGTCAAAGAGTTAATCGTGCCCATCCTCTTCCTATCTGTGCCTATCTTCCACTAGATGCTTTCATGGGCGAGACAGACTACAATAGGTTGTGCTTGCAGAGCCAGAAAGATGGGATCTGGCTCCTTTATTTCATGTATTTCCTCTCCCTTGGACACACGGTGACTGACAGAGGCTGGGGATAAAGCCAGGGCAGAGCTGGTGGGGAGAAGAAGGAGATTTCACAGGGAATCTCACCCAGTTTGCCCCACCAGGGCCACCCTGGCACTGGCCTCACGTTGCTTCTGATGGGGTCAGCAGGAGCGCCGTCGGGATCAGGATCATCAGGAGCCTGGGTGCTGCTGCGGTGGCAAGGGGGCAGAGATGAAAGGGGAAGCGGGGTGAACTCCAAAGAGGCTTTGGTGCTCTGAGCTCTTCCTGGAAGGGAAGCGCTGGCACCGCTCAGGGCACTGCAGGCAGCGGACAGAGCCGCTTAGCACGAGGCTGCGGCGGCGCCGGCAAACCCACCGCAGGGACACGTCCCGTGGGGAAGGTGAAAGGAAAAGGAGTTATTTCATCCAGAGTTATGGATGCTTATAACCCCCTTGGGGCCTTCTCTTTATTTAAAAAGAAGTAGTCCTTTAGCCAGGCTGTTTGGACAGCAGCCTCCTGCTCAAGGAGGATTTTACAGTCGGAGCCTGGTGCATGCACACAGTTTTACACAGCAACAGGTTGCGCTGCCTGGTGGCCCAGGCCCAAGCCTGGGTGTTGCCTGGGCTCTTTGGGTGACTGCGCTTTCCACCACGGGCCTCAGCAGCTCGTGTCACTTGTGGTAACGCAGGTTCCTTGCTTTGTTCATCCTCCTCTTCCCTCTCCTGGGGAGGGCACTGACTGCGCCCTGCAAGGCGTGAAGGATAAAAGGTGCCCATCCATAGCTAACCGTTTGCTGCCTGGTTTTGGAGTAAAAGAAGAAACTGAAGTATTTTCCATGGAATCAACAGTTCCTTTTAATCTTTTCACTTCTCACCAGTTTCCCTTTCCGTGCGAGTGAGAGGATGGCTCATAAAAAGGACCCCCACCTGTTCTCTTTGAAATGGGATGTGTTGAAGTATCTAGAGATGAATATTCATTAAAGCTAGCATAGAATTTTATGACCAAATCAAAGGCATAAATTAACATTAGTGCAGCGGGTAGGTACCAGACATGAATTGCCTTTTTCATTTTAAATTTTTACACTTCTATCCCTTCTTCCCCCACAGCAAAAGCAAACCAGAAACTCTGTTATAGCTCATACACATTTCCCATCCTAGGACAGGTCACAGAAGCTGTATGCATGTTGTGAGAGCCCTGTTCCAGTGTGGCAAAAGAGATATTTTATCCTGCCACTAAGGAAACTCATGGCAGCTTCAAGACTGGTGGGCTCCCGGTAAATAGCTTTACATAGCTCTGTAAAGTTATGTAACTATAACCAAATCATACAAAAATATCATTTGATTCTGTGCCTAATGTTCCCCCAACTCCTACTTTTTGGATCTACAGCAGTTCCAGGGCTCATTGAAATATTTATATAACATATAAAGTATATGTATAAAAAAGAGATTTCTGATTTAAATAGTATGAAGCCCATTTCTGATGCTGTCCTGCATTGTTTGGCTGTGGATTTTCATCTACTAAACTTGCATTCCTCTCAGGAGGGCCAAAAGATCTCCTAAGCCTTTTAGAAGAGTGCCCAGCATCTGATGCTAGGCCGGCTTTGGCTGGCAGCGGGATCCTCAGCGGAACAGGAATCCTTTGCAAAGGACACCCATGCCATAGCCAGTCCCTCTGGATCAGGTCAGCAGCATCAGGAACTTCGGGAAGGAAGAAGTAGGGGAAAGTTTCAGCCCCGACCTTGCCTCACCTCCTGGCCCCTTCAGACCATCAGCAATCAGGCTGCCTGGCTGATACCCCCTTCACACCTTCCTGCCTGAAGCGTCTCCATTCCCTTCTCCCATTTCTCCTAGAAGTGTCTAGGACAACCGAGACACAGTGTTCTGGATGATAGGCCTCTCTTTTCACAGACTATGTCCCTGCTCTCATGTGCCAAATCTGCCTGTGCTTTTCATTTTAGCCCCTCAAACATCACACCTTGCAACTTGTCCTGTTTGTGACCCTCCTTCCCCTTCAGCTCCTCTCTCTGTCCTGCCCAGCATCTTGACCTGGTGTTGGCAAAGCCAAAAGCTATGTGTAGAGCAGCCAGCCATCACAGCTACTTCTCAGGGGGTTTTGTGCACAAGGTTGCAACCCTTTGTGCACCAGTGCTGCAGCTACAATTTCATCAAGACGAGCTTCTCCAGGAGGCACTTTTAATTTTGCTATTATACCTCTCCTGTATGTTACAGGGAATCAATGCCAGGGATGACACTGAAATATTTGTTGCATGTTATTTTGCCTTTTGTGTTTTGGTAGTTTTTCAGGCATTTAAGACAAAGGCTCAGGCCAGATGAGCTCAGAATTATGTGATATACAGAGCACACATAAGGAAAGGATGTGGATCGCAAAATGTACTTTTCAGGACTTAGTTCCAACAGCCATTGCAGCCATTAAAATATAGTCAGAGTGTGCTGAGTGAAGAGGAGGTGTGAAGACTACTGTGCTGTGCAAAGGAAAATAGCCAAATGCAAATGCCAGGAGGGATAAGGAAGAGGAGGGAAGGGTATTTCTGGGAATGGTCCAAGAGTTGGCACTTGAATGGTAGAAAGAGGTGCTGGAGCCTGAGCTGGCAGACTGTAAGACATGGAGAGACAGAGAGCCCAAAGATGGCATGTAACAGAGGAAGGGTCTCACTATTGAGCTCAGAAAGCAGAGAGAAGAATTGGAACTGTTGAGGAAAAGAAGCAGATGCAGAAAAATGTAGAGAGGGTGGAGAAATTGAGAGGAGTGGGCACAATGAATAATTTTAGTCGTAGCCTTTTGAATTGATTGATATGAAGGGAGCTGAGAAGTAAGCAGGCTTCAGCTGAACATAGCAGCATACTCAGAGAGGGGAAAGAAAGCTCTGGTCTGGATTTTTCCTGTTTGAGAAACACTGCTCTCAAGCTGACATAGACAGGACAAGACAGGTCTGTTTGGTCTAAGTGCTGGGGTAAAGTAAGGTGCTCTGACGTGAAGCATCAGCAATGTGTGAGCAGCCGTTTTTTCAGCTAATTCCTTTTGGATACCAAAGGTGACATTTCCTAGAAAACTCATACTGTTCTTACTCTGCTGAATCCCGTAGCATATTCAGTCAACTCTTCAAAACCAAGTGTATCTAGAAGAATGCTTCATTAGAACTGAGTAACTCAGACTGGCACCTGAGATAAGGTGTTTCACACTCTGGTATCTCAAGGAGTTCCCACCTCTTGGAGACCTCTTACTTCTTGTCTCTGTAAAAACATCGCTGAGAAAATGGAGATGGTCTTGACAAGAGCTATCAAAATGCACATGGTGTGCAAGGAGAGCATGAGGGAACGGGGCTTGTTCAATGGTCTCTTGAAGGGAACTCAGAGGAAATCAAGCTCCTCCTGGCAGTGGCATGTGGTGACACATAGCACAGTGGTCATGAATTGCAGGACAGCCCTGTGCACAGACCTGTCAGCACACTGCAGCAATAAGCATCCAGAAAAGCTGTGAAATCTCCCAGCTTAGAGGTTTTGAGGACTCAGCTGGACCTGATCTAGTGCTGACAATGATCCTACATCGAACAGCAGGTTGGACTTCCAGCCACCAATTTTATGATTCTTTGATATGACTTCTTCTCTTTTTCGACAGGAGAGTGTGCCCTTGTTTCTCTTCCATTAAGAAGTCTGATGTCCTAAATTACATTAACAGTAGGTTTTTTTTTCAGTGACAATTCTATGGAGATTCAAACCTTTGGCAGAGGGACAGGAAGAACAGTTGAGGGCAGTGGTTCCTTCAGCTGCCAAGGTCAGTTTGTCAGTCAGTGCCCTTAGCTGTGTGCACCAGTTTTTTCAGCATCACGAGTACTAGCAGTGGAACTGAACTACATTTTGCTACAAGCCATGCAGGTTTGGAAAGGGAAGAGTTGAATCTTGGGAAGACAACTGATACAGTGAGAAAGTTGGTTGTTTGGGAGGTCTGAAAATCCGTCTCACAAATACTGAGAGTGACACTTGAGAATGTAGCATCTTTTTGATAGGAGTAAAGGGAAGATTTTCTAATAGACCCCCTTTTTTTTTTCTGAGATGAGCAGGAAAATTTGCAGGTTTCTAATGATGGTGCACGTAAAGATGGTGGCATTGTCATTTGGGACGATGATACTTCAGGTTTACTTTTCTTTGTCACTTGATGCACTTGTCCCAAGTTTAGAGCTGTAGGATGGGTCCAGAGGAGGTTACAGGCCTCAGTTTTTATGTTTGTACTGAGTAAAAAAAGTTTTCACCAAATTTCAATAAAATCTACATTCTTTGTAAAATCTTTTCCTTAGTGTAAGAGAGAGGAATGTAAGAGGAACGTAAGGAAAGTGTAAGAGAGAGGAACTTTTACCTTAGAGATTAACCTCAGACCACCCTATGTGGCTTGCTAGAGAACTGCACAGAGTGCTCAGAGCAAGGAGCCTGCAGAAGACTGGTTCATAGACCAGTGCTAGGAGCTGGAGAAGCAAGATACTGTGATTTAAAAGAAAAAGTTCATCTGTGAGGCAACATGACGATAAAGTGTCAAAGTAGTTAATCATGAATTACTATTTCTAACATCTTATTCAGAGACTCTTTAAATTATTCTGTTTCTCTTTCATCTAGATCCTCTGCCAATAAGTGAGTTCTTACTTACACTCTGAGCCAAATACTGACCATGTGTAAAGTCACTGACTGGTGCATCCTGGCAGTCTGATTCAGATTTCTGAGTAGAGCTTAGATAAAACTAATCTTTGATTCAGTGAGCTGTGCAACTAGATTTGCTAAACTGTTCTATTTTCCTCTCCAAGTTTAACTTTTTCTGTGAACGTCTTGCTGAGATTTTGAAATCAGCTTTAAGTGATTTAACTGGGGTGATCATTATCATGGTACCCGATGCAGTAGGCTCAAACCTCTACATTGGTGAAACTTGTCCTGATGCCAGTGAATACTGTCATTAATAAGGTGTCTGTTGTACTGCTATTCTAAAAGGAAAGCAAAGATGACATTTAAAGAGAAGAAAAACCCCTTGGAGTTTGTAGCTGTAGGAGTAACCCTTTTAGATCGTATGATTAAGGAGTGAAATTGCTAGCTGAATAAAAAGCGAGGTCTCCAAAGGGGAAACAAAAGGAACATCAGATCTTTTAAATGAATAAACATGAATAAATACATTGCCTACAGACCAAGACAGAACATAACTACAATCAGCATAATCCCTCCTAAATGAATCACTATTCATAGAAATGCTTTGTTAGGAAAAGGTTCTTGAAAGCCAGGGTCTGCGTTAGTGGGCCAGCAGAAACGATGCCTCAAGGATACAGTGATTTATAAGCAATTCTCTGAGTTGATTCAAGCGTCACCCTAGCTAAAAATTACTTCCTATGGAGAGTAACCTAGACATGAGGATTCCGGCAGGAGGATAGCACTGATTAAAACCAGATCTTCTATATGCAGGCAGCACTTTATAAAATCCCATTTACAGCTGTCTTTGATCCTTATGAAAAGGATTTTAAGCAAACATTCCTCTTGGGAAGGATGTCTTTCTTCCTTTGCCATTAAGTTAAAAAATGATCCTTATTTGTAAGTATATTGCTAGAACCAAGGTAACATAACTGTATTGTAACACATCTGGTTCTGAATCTGGCCAGGTCTGACAATTGGCAACCAAATATATGAGCAAAAGAAATATCTTTTAAATCTTCTGTTTAGTGAGGGAAATAACTCTGCAAGAAAGAATTTGCAGAAGCACAGAAGGATTCTGAATGTCGACCTCTATTCTCCTTTAGTGGGATTTGCCTTTGAAAAAGTGTTCTCTAGCAAATGTTCATATTTAGATTTTGATAATTCTAGAGAACACAAACAGCAGCCCCTGACTTTTAAACTTTCCCTCTAAAAGGATGATGTCATGTCTGTTCTAACTTAGTGGCCTTTTTAAAGACCTAGCAACAAAGGATCCTACCTCTCAAATGCTGTAATAGGAAAGACGAATGCCTAGGCAGGCTTTGTGATAGCATTGTCTAATGGCTTCTTATGTCTAGTACATTTAATTTGACCTCTTCTAAACTGCACGTTTATAGGCGGAGAATTGGAAACATGGATAAGGTAAAATCCCCAGTCATCTTCAAGGCCATTGACTACTTTGGATTTGACAGAATGCACACATTGTTGCTCTTCAGATATAATGGTGTATTTTAGTAAATCCTTAGAATTATGCAAAGGATGACATTTCTTCTGAGAGTGTTTCCTCCTCCTTTACAGCCTGCAAAATCAGTGTTGCAAAGGTTTTCTCAGCTGGCAATGGCTGCAACTGCAGTAATAGTGAAAATTCAAATCCAAGAATGAAGCAATGCTTAGACCCATCTGCTGACTACGTTATATGAATTTTGTTGTAATTAATAACGAATTTCAAAGTGATTTTTTAGTTAATTAATATGGCTTGATTTAGATCCAGATATGTTATTGATGAATATTCCATTAATGGAATGGCAAAAATATATTAACATATATTAGAGATGCTGCCTGCACAGAGGCTGCTATTTTATTAAAGCATTACCCTTGCAATCTGTTTGAAGATTTTTGTATGGCAGAATAGACAGAGCAAATTCTTCTTTATTTTTCAAGCTCCATCTTGTATAGCAGGGGTGTGGTTTTCTCTGAAAAGTGCATGCAAGTGCAGTATAATGGATTTGATACTACAGAGAAATGTCTGTTTTGCTATAATGTGTGGTATGATATACTTGGTACTTGTGCAGCATTTTGAAATTATATTTGTTCAGTAAATCATATATGGGAAGATGTGAAGAGTTCCCATATGAAATTCATTCTTATATTAAACCTTATATGCTCTGTTTCTGCTGTCATTCCATTTTTCAGTAGTTCTCGCAGCCTATTGACAATTGCATCTGTAAAAACATACTTGAATTTTGTCATGTATAATATTTTTAAATACTTCTTGCTGTGAGTGGGAAAAGGTGATTGTAAAAATGAATGATTTTAAATTTCTTACTGATGGCTGTTGCTCTGACATTTCAATCTAACGTTTCGATGCTATTTTCAAGTAACCCAGAGAGGAATGTTTTACCGGTGAGAGGAGTTTGGGTGCAGGTGTGATTGCATGGGACCAGTGTGTGGGTCCAGGCCCGCCATGGGGTTCAGATCACGGTCTCATGGTCCTCTAGGACAGGTCAGCTCTGTGATCCCGCTTGCCCATGCCGGGCTTTTTGCCCTGTGAAAACGCGGACGTGGCTCGCGAGAGCTGAGCTGAGCTGATTTGGGAGCGCAGAGCAAAGCAGGGGATTTGCACAAGCCGTGTCAGGCAGCAGCGCGCAGCTGTCGGGCGAACAATGGTGGGGAGCGCGCGGGGCGGCCGCCTCGCGCGCGCCCGGCCGCCACGGCCCCTCCTGCCGCCGCAGCGCGGCCTCCTGCCGCCGTGCGCCCGCTGAGCCCCGCGGCTTTGCTGCCCGATTAAGCGGGAGATGCCGGGCTGCGATTAGCGGGGAGGCCGCGCACGAGGCCAAAAGGCGTGTGCTTGGAAAATGGAGCTGTGGGAGGCGGCGGCCGCGGTGCCGCAGCTGGGCCCTGACAGCCGAGGGCCGCGTGTGGATGCGGCTGCCATGCGTGGATGTGGCTGCCATGCGTGGATGCGGCTGCCGCGCTGCAGGAGGAGGGTGAAGGAGAGGCACCTCCCAGCCCGTGCGCTAGGCCTTTGCTCTCTTGGTTTTCTGGACATTAGGCACTTGGTAGGGAAACACTGACAACCTGCCTTGACATCAGGGCGCTGGTAAATTATATATGGCCCCTGACCATACGCAGGCAAGCTGCATGTCTAGGGAGTCTGACCTACTTTGCCAACCCTGTATGTGTCCTATTTCTGCCCAGGATTTTACCAAAGCAATTGCAGGTGACCTGAAATAGCATGGGGAGCATCCTAGCCCTGGTTGAGGCAGCAGTGCTGCAAAATGGCAGAGCCTCTTTGCAATCAGTGTCTGTTCAGCTCTGTGCTTAACCTACACATTGGCCAGGCCTCATGGAAGAGTTTATTTCTAGATGGATTCACCGGTTAATGGCTGCAGATATTTGGTACCTCTGCTCTGGCTAGAGACAAGCCAGCTCTGGTGGGAGCAGGATGGATGAGGCTGAGCACAGAGGTGTCCATGGGGCACCGAACCCCAGCCTGGGCTGCTTGTGTCCATCATACCACGTGTATTCATGTATCCTGCTTTGCTTGTGCTCGTAGTTTGAAGCAATCTGACACGCCCTATGGATGGTCTTAAAATGGGCTGGTTGGGAAAAGAACCAGCAAAACGCTTTTCCCTCAGGATTTGCTGATTCACTGGAATGGCAATGTGTGTCAGAGACATTTTCATGTTCGTCAAGTCCTGATGCAAGCCGGGCAAGGCTCCACAGAAACCTGGCTGGCAGCTCGCCTGCCTGGCAGCTTGGCAGATGCCTGAGGAGCAGCCCAGGAGCCGGGGGCTTCCCGCGAGGCTGCTCGCTGGCAGCTCCCTGTCCCTGGCTGGGGGCAGCCTCAGCCATGGGACATCTCAGATAGGAACTGCTCCCTCTTGCAAAAATTCTGGAATTCTGCAAAAATAAAAGGTTTTTATTTTGTTCAGAGTAGGGAGATGTTGAGGATTATATCTCCATAAAGTACAATCTCTTTCTTTGCTAGAATTTCTTACACCCTCTGAAAACGTGAAGTACGCTTTTCTGTCCAGCTAAACATTCAGTCATCCCTTGTAGCCTGTAAGGGACATTATATTGGATGATTCATGTCACTGAGAGTTTTTTTTAAAGCTGGGTTTGCATCCTTTTAGATTCAGATCATTCTGGAACTCTCGGGTGCTCTCACAATAGAATACTACCAGAGTGTTCATATATATTCATATGTGAAAATCATAGATAAAATTCTTTTCTCTCCACTTATTTTTCTTGGTTGCATTACTGTTTTACTCTTTTTCCCTTATTTTTCCAGTCTGTTACATTTGTTTCTTTTCATTATGCATCTTCTCCTGTTTTAAAAGATGTGAAGCATCTTTATGAGTCGTGTGTGGATTTTTTGACTCATTAGCAGTGGCAGATGCAGTGGCCTGGTAACATGCCCTACCCATTTCAATATGATTTTGCCTCGCTGAAGTTGGGCAGCATTAATGTTTCAGGAGGGAACTGAATGAGTCAAAAAGGAGCTCATAAGATGATGGTCTCTGCAGGTCAGCAGGCAGTGCAGTGAATCATCGTGGTGAGGAGATGCAACTGCCAGCACAGGGCAGAATAATTTATTCCCTCTCAGGCTCCTGATTTACAAATCCTGCAGTTCCAAGTGACAGTGGAATGGCCGGGGAGAAAGCACAGCCCCTATGACAGTAAAATCCAGCTTGAGGACTTGTATGCGCCCCTGTCCCTTAACTCGGGGCAGGTCCTGGGGTTCAGATGCACCTCAGTGCCTCAGCACACCAACAACCTCAGACCTACTGTGTACCTGATCTTCTCTCATGCACTGTATTTAAAAAGTATTTTAAAAATATTGTTAGTTTGTCCCTTCTGTCTTTTGTGGAATGGTATAGACAGGTACCTAGAGTTTGAAATTGCAAAACACTGAAGTACAAGCTGAGATGAAAGGAGATGCTGAACATTAGGCTTACAACTGAAAAGTTACTCTGCAGAAAGACTGGTGTAATACCCCCCACACTGACTTAATGTTTTTTTATCTGTAGATTTCAAAAGAGCTCTGTAGAGTTATTCTGGTTTTGCAGATGATGAAACATAACAATTTGTTTAATTGTTTTCTAAACTGGGAACTTGAGACACACATGCTTTATATGAGTCATGACTCATCCTGGAATTAAACCAAGAATTGAGTCTGGAGTGACGAGTGTAAAACATGGGACAAAATGGACATTCTTAATTTATTTTTGAGTAGATGGTAGGATGCAAGCATTTCTAATGTGACTTCTTGAAAGAGACAACTCAAATATTCCTAGGATTCCTAAGAATATGCAGTGGTTAAATTTGCTTTCTGTAAAATGTATTTTTTGCCAACCCAGTGCAAAACATTTGATTTAAGAAGAATGGAAACACATGACTTTTGTGAGCAGTGCCCCAGTAGACTTGATATTCAAACAGTTCTTCACAGAACATTTTTGGTTTTACTCATTGGCACTATAGAAAATGCCAGGACACAGTAGCTCTCTCTGATCGTATGTTATTTCAGGTAGATCTGTCTTTGGAGACTGCCCTCCCCTCCTCATTCGTGGTGTGGAGAAGTGAAGCGAGGAGGCTCAGTATACAGTGCCCCTGACCTATCTAACCAAAATGCTTTGAAGTGCATCTGCAGGAGTCACAAACTAGGCAGTAATTCCTTCTTCATGCCCTCAATCTGTATGCAGAAATGTCCAGCTAGGGCCTACATTTTCTGTTGTGTCTCTAACACAGTGGAGGATATGCGAGCTGTGGGCTGAGCATCGCGGCTGCTCTGGGGAACAGCTAAGCAGATCCCACTGAGCTGGCTTGTCTGAAAGCAGCTTCCACAGCCAAGGATTTCTGCATTACAAAGCTCAGCAGTCTCTTTGGCACTTGTCCCTTCCCATCCAAGCTCTACTTCTGCTCCAGGGGTGATAAGAGTCCCAACTAAATCAATTGTGGCCATTCCAATGCTGGGCAGTTTATTCCTGGTGTGTGTGGAGGGGGGAGGTCCTTTTTCTTTTTTGGCTTCTCTATTTCCAAGTGCAATAAATTCTGCTTTTAGGAAAAAATGACTGTGATGATCAATGTTTCCCAAAAGGAAGTTAGAAATGTTTAATGAAACTATGGTTTTCTGCTCTACTGTGAGTGTATCCAGCTGAACCTGTGGCACAGATCTATAGAACGAATGCTTTGATGTCAATGGCTTTGCATGTTA
>JAVCKT010015713.1:6416-19572 GCA_032273925.1 Rhynchotus rufescens
AGTGGAAAAAAAAGTGAATAGTGTTATTCAGTAGGTTTACTGATTTTTCTGAAGACTTCACAAAGGTGTGACTGGTCTTTACCCTGGAATTTGTCCAAGGCCTGTAGACTAAACAAATTTATAGCTTAATTTGATCATACATTTTGTGACACAAGCCTGCAAATTAAAAAAAAAAAAAGATTTAGAACCAGATAGTTCAAGTAGTTACTCATATAGGTTGTTTGATGCAAGTAGTTTGCTAACGATCTTACAGAAAACTGTGTTCATTTTTCACACTTCAGCAGTTAAGAATTTGACCTAGGTTTCAACTTTGTTGTTAGGTTTGGGATCGGGAGTGTTCTTATTAAAAATACGCACCTATAAATATTTTATATTCATACTTGCATTAATGCAAACTGATTAAAGTTGGTGAAAGTGGTCTGTTGAAGATTATTAGGTATGATGCATGATGCAAATATCTCTTTCTCAGGTGCTGTAATGCCAGAAGAAACAAAAGCTTAATGTTACTTCTGTCTGTAAGCACATTTCCCTTGAGTCACATACCTACATACTAGTTTCATTATTATCCTATTTCTCTTTTCCAGTTACTGTCGTGTATCTGTGATTCCTGCTTGGTTTATAATGGTAATAGTGCTGCTCTTCTGCGATTACCTGCAGAGCATCTTGTTCACATACCTAATATTTTGGACAAGAAGTTTCACTCCTTGCTTTGTGCCAGCAAAATCCTTTGTGCTGTTCCAGGGCAAGGATTCAACCAGGCCACAAATTAATCAGTTTTTCTTTTCAGCTAATCTAACTTTCCATGTGAACAAATCTTGGTGTAAGAGAGGCAGTAAGGAATATATGAGCCAATGGGGAGGCTGGTACCAGTTAAACATTTGTTTCTGCAGTAGCCTGGACTTAAACTTTATCTGCAAGCCACACAGTAAATCATGTAAGCATATATTTATGTGGATTTCTTAGACTTCATAAAAATCTAGCAGATGTTCAACTTCAATAATGTTTATTTTAATTATCTTTAAAGGCAGAGTAGACATACTGTTGCCAAAGGAATATAAATGGAGAAACTTCTGTTGCTTCTTTTGAAGCACTTGGAATAGGTCTACCCACAAAATAAACTGAAAATAGAGACTATCCGAGATGCTAATATGAATGCACAACAGGAATGGGTAGGCAAATGCTCTTGGCATTCGAAGGCAAATGCTCTTGGAAAGACTGTACACAAGTGTTCAAACCAGGTGACATAGACCATCCGCTTGCAGAGTTCTCTACATCTTGAGAATATACAGGGAGCTTACAAGTATCTAAAACAAGTCAGCTGAGTATTATAGCATTTAATCCCTCCAAGAGAGAGGGAGATCCTGGTTTCTCTTCTGTAATTTGAAATGTGTTTTCTCTTGACAGGAGATGCTCCTTTCCAATGTCAGATGTGTCCAGCTAAATTTAAAATCAACTCAGACTTGAAGAGGCACATGCGTGTGCATTCTGGTGAGAAGCCTTACAAATGTGAGTTCTGTGAGGTCCGGTGTGCCATGAAAGGCAACTTGAAATCACACATTCGCATTAAGCACAGCATGGAAAATACTCTGAAGTGTCCAGAATGTGAATTTCAGTGTGGGAACAAAACAAGTCTTCGGCACCACATAAGGACTCATCAGCCTGAGCAGCCAGTGAAGTGCTCAGAGTGCAACTACTCTTGCTCCAACAAGGCAGCTTTGAAGGTACATGAGAGAATTCATTGCAAGGATCGTCCTTTCAAATGTGAATTCTGCAGCTTTGATACCAAGCAGAGGAGCAACCTGACAACACACATGAGGAAAGCTCACGGAGACAAAGTCAAGACCAAGAAGCAAACTGTGGAGAAGAAAGAAGGAGATAGACCAAAACAAGGTGGCTCCAGGCAAGTTGCCAAGTTGGACGCCAAGAAAGCATTTAAGTGTGACCTGTGTGAGGCTTCCTTTGTCCGAGAAGATTCCCTTAGGAGTCATAAGAAGCAGCACAGTATGTACAACGGGACTAAAAATAATGAACTAGCTGTTCTGCAGCTTCAGATGGATCCCAGTCGACAGAGTAGTGCCCCAATTACTGTCAGTCACATTCAGGTCCCACTTCAGGCTGCTCAGGTTTCTCCATACAATGAGGGAAGGGTCAAGATCATTGTGGGTCACCAGGTCCCTCAGGTTCAGGCTGCGTCGGTGAACGTCGTGCCTCCCGCCTTGGTTGGCCAGAGCCAGGAAGAGCTCTCGGCCAACAGCCGCTTGCAGCTGCTGGGCCAAGTCAGCTTGTTGGCACCACCTCCTCCTGCCATATCTCAGAGCGACGCAGGGGCTGTGGCGCAGCCAGCAGTTCTGCTCACCGCTCATGACCAAAGCGATGGAAGTGCTTTGCACCCAACTCTGATTCCTGCCGCTCCTGTCAGCAGTCACGAGGCTTCCTCAAACCCAGCTTTCATCACCAGCTCTGCCATCAGCTGCTCTGACTTAGAAGGCCTCAATGCTTTAATACAAGAAGGAGCAACAGAAGTGACAGTGGTTAGTGACGGAGGTCAGAGTATCACCGTGTCTACGTCAGCTCCCCCTCCTCCCATCTTTTCCTCATCCTCTCACACAGAAGCCCCCAAGCAGACCTATTCTATCATTCAGAGTGGAGCCCATACAGCTTTGCTCTGTCCAGCAGACTCCATACCAGATTAATCACAGAGTACCGTTGCTAAAGAAATTTCAGTTTTCTGCAGCAATGCTGAAGTCAGTAGAACTGCATGAGACATAAATGAATGAAGAATTTGTCCTATAAAGCCAAATACCTTCCACATACACATTTTACCTGTCTATACGTGGAAACATACAGCTTGTATGTGGGAAAAGAGGATGTGTATATTTACTTGCCTCTATTAAAATCAGAGGCTGTATTCTTTGTAAAATCTGAGTATCTTTAAAATTTCACCCAGCAGTAAGCTTTCCACAATATGATTCTTGATAAATTAAGAAAACTTCACCTTATGACAAACGATCATCACAGCAGAAACAATGTTTTTCATACACATGCAGAAAGATAATAGTCCAAGCCACTCTGAAGTTTATTTTTAAGCAATGCTAGTAATGTTTTGATGATTTGCTGTGGATGCGTCAGCTGGACCTGGCTGATAGTTAACTTCTTAGAAACACTTTGCAGCCAGGTCTAATGTAGCCAAAATGAAGGTTATGGGACCAATTCTGTAGTATCAGTAGAAATTGGTAGCACCTGGCAATTAATCTGGAAATCCAGAAGCAGATCAGGTAATATTTTATTTTAGAAGACAAAATTTGTCCCTCTGTCACTAATAACTACATGTATTCATTAGGAAGAACAAATTGCAGATCATGTGTATGGCACCATTATCATACAGTCACCTTTATTTTAGAGAACAGAATGACTACAAATATATTTTTTACAAATACAGTACTTTTTTGGTGTGCTTGTTATTTTGATGTTGCCTTCATATTTCTTTATGGTTGCATGGATGGAAAAAGTGCATTGTACTTTTGGCTGTGTTCTTTTCAAATTAAAAGGAGGAAAAGACAAGCCTGAGCTAGTTCCAAAAGAAGAAAAATAGTAATTCTGTTTCAGGGATCAAAACTAGCATAATTTCAGATTAAGATCACTATTTCACTATTAAAATGATGTATGTTTGTATAATGGAGTAATATGTGAATTTAGGGATGTATTTTGAACTCTACATTATTAGAGTTCTGGCTGCTGAGTATCTGTGTAATGATAGCTAATGTCTTTACTAGGAAATTACCAGGTTAAAGAACAGGCTGCTCAGTTGGGAGAGTGGACAGCTCTGTATTGCAGCAGCCTGGGTCTGCTGAAGTGAGAGATTATTTCACAGGCAGGCAGCATTGCAAGGACAGTTGTTAACGTAGGTGAAGACTCAAAAGAGACTTATTGAAACCAGGGGAGTCTAAGGTAATTTCAGTTTTTGGTAGTGGGAGACAGTGAATGATTGTTTTCTGTTCTAGAAACACGCTTGCAAAACTTGTGAAGAAGATCGTGTAATTAGGGCTACTTTCTGAACAGGCCTCTTGTGTTTGAATCTCCATGTGTATGGTCAGTATTTTGCATGAGTAGGGTTGCCCCCCAGGATGTCTTTCCTCGGTGCAACACAATTTCCACTTCTGGGCTAAAGCTTCATGTTCTACAAAGAGAAAAAAGTGCAATCCAAGTCACAAGTGCAGTCATACAACTTGTTCCTAAAAATGTTGGTCGAAAGTAAGGTTGTTAAAACTTGAATTCTCCAGTGTCACTGTGTTTATAGGGAAACTGTTTTTGGAAATCTAGGTCTCTTCTGCCTCCCTAATCCTTGATTCTAAATTAATGTTCTTTCAAAACAAAAATGCCTTTCCAAGTAATCCTCTTATTTCTGAATTCTTATCTTTGATTTAAGCTGCTTGATCGTGCTTCTGGTTGTGGATATCAGAAAGGATGGTACTTCAATTAGAAGGAGAAACCTCATGAATGGTTAATTAAAAAAGATTACTAAAGCATTGTTTCCAAACATTGTGCTGTATTGAATTGTGAAATACAAATTTGGCATTCCCTGACAGCTATATTTCAGGGATTATTATCCCTTGCACTTGTTCTTGGACTACTTTGGTGATACAGGTTATCAGCTGCATATTATCTCTTCCCTATGGATATTTGATTTATGGAGCTGACAAGGACCAGTTCCAACTCACTGAGCACACCTATTTTTCTAGAAATTAGAATTACAGAGCAGCAGGGCTTTACTGCAGTTGATTGCTACAGAGGCTTTCACTGAGAAGCACAAATGGAAAGCCTGGAAACGCGTTCACATTGGCCGTGCTGCATTGCTCACCGGCCACACTCTGGGCCTGACCATTCCTCTCAGTACTGTCCAAGCAGCTTCTAAAGCACCGGGGAGAAGAAGAGCAAAGAAGGGCACCCAGGTAAGTGCTTGATCCCACCATATGGTGTCAGTGATGCCAGCTTTGCATGTGATCACTGCACCAGCCTGGACCAGACTTTTCATGTTGTCATGATTCTAAATGTGTGGCATGGTCACAGGTCTCTCTCTGCATAAACGTGTCTGTGTGCTCTGAAATGTCTAATGGAGAGCACCAGAGCCCAACGTCACTATAAACACTAGCAAAGGTGGGACACTGTCCGTCATGTGACAGTGACAGGTTTTTTGCTGCTCTGAATGTGCTCCCAGACTGTTCAGCACTGGTGTGGCCGGGGAGCAGAAGCGGCAGATCTTGCGTGTCCTCCATAGATGGTGCTGCAGATCCAGTTAACTGCAGTGCAACCCTTTCTGCTTGGTAATACACCTTTCCTGTTAAAAAGATTGCACAGTTTCCTGCTTTTAACTCTTTCCCAAGTACAGATGGTAAAAATATTTCAAAAGGCACTTTTGTAAGAAAGTCTGGAAGGCCTAGCTGAAAACTCTCCATTAAGTTCCCATGATACAGACTTCCAGCCACAAATTAGCTTCATAATTTAATGTAAGTATTGATAATTTCAAAATTCCTAACAATTATTTTAAAGCTGTGCATAGTGTGCAGCTGCAGGGCTTGGTGAGCTACAAGACTGGTACAAAATGCGAGATTTTTCCCAAAGCTGAAAGTTCTGAATTGCAATTATCTATGTTTGTCCTTGGCCAATAGACGCTCACCCAGGGGATGCACCAGCAAGTCCAGGAATCTCATGTTCAATCTAATGTCACTGCTAACGTTACACAGCTCCGTTATCTGCATTTCAGTTTTACAAAAAGAGTTGTTTACCTTCTAAAATAGGAAACCAGTAGATTTGTCATATTGTAAAGACTAACCTTCATTCTGGTCTCCTGTGTAGCTGTAAGATAAACAGGAAAGATAACAAAACAGTGTGAATGAATAGACAAAGCTCAGTGCTGCTTCTTCAACATTGTTTAACTGATTGCATTATGCTTAAATAAACAATCCCCAAAGACTTCTCCACCCTTAAAAAAAATAGCTGATAACGAAGCCTGAAATGGGGGCATTTTGTTTCATTTTTCTATTCCAATATTATTCTTGTATTTTTACATTCAAAAGCAGCAGTCTTAGTGTTTTGGAGCTAGCAGAAGCAGATTGTTTTAATCTTTGATATTCATTTAATACATTCTTCACGTTATCAACAGAACCATCCCTTGAGAGTGTGGTAATTCCTCACAGTGTCTGTCCCTGGTGAAGTTCACTTGCTTGCAAGCCAGCTCATGTGGCCTCCTCAAGTTCTACCACAGCCACAGAGATCTGTAGCAATTTGTCTCTTTCCTGAAGAAAATAAGATTTGGATGGACTTTGTTCCTCTTGCCCCAGGATCTCCAAGCCCAGTGTGGTAAGTCTGGAGACCTACTCCTCCATGCAACTCAGGCAGTCAAACCCCGTGTCCTGGAGCTCTTCTCGCTTCCCACTTCATACAAAACATATTATGTTTACCTCACATCACGTTAGATTGGCTCTAAGAGGAATAGGTAAAATTAAATATTCCTAAATTCGGCTCCTACCACTGCTATTTTTCATTTCAGATTTTGCTCTCCACACAGTTGGTCACCTTGAAGTGTCCAAACTGTGGAGTCGAGCGTATTACAGTCCTCCCTGCTCTGTGCAAAGACTCAAACAGAACAAGAATGTCATCAGGAACACATAAAAAAAAGCAGTAATGCACAGAGGAGGAATTTTCAAATACAGTAACACTCCTCCTTTGTCCCTTCCCAAACTTTTTTGGATAATTTTGTTACTATAGACAGGGCTTTTTAAAAACACATCCAAGTCCTGCATGGGCCAAGGCTCATTCTCTACAGGGCCTACTGAAATGTGGTTTTCCCTGTGCTTTTGTGAGGCAGAAATATGCAGCAGAAAAAGTACAAAGTCCAAAGGAAAATTTGCCTCCAACACCTTTCGCTTTGGTGCAGGGTAGTGGTTACAGAGTGAGCTTGTGCACAGTGTTAGCAGAAGGTAACGCGCTGATGGAGCAAGAAAGCAGCAGCACTGTGAGCTGGGGCCTCTCTCAGCCTCACCAGGAGCTTTAACGTGGGTTTCATGAACGCTTTAGCTGTGATCTGCATCAAAATGGCAGATTCCTGCTCAAAACCAGTATCAATTTATCTGGGATGCAGCCAGGGGGGCTTCCTGGGTATGCAGACATGCCAGGGATTGCGGTCTTTGTGGGAGATGAGACCTAAAACCAAGCAGATTTGGCTTAAAGCTGCCTCTTTTGGGATCTAGGGGAAAATGAAGCTTGTATAGAAATTACATGATGTTTTATGTTCAAAAATTGTAGTACTTTCCAATCATTTTGGCAGTGCTATTATGATCCGACTGTACTGCAAAGTACCTTGATTTGCAGAGATTAAAATTATTCTTTAAGAAAATTGGAAGGCATACAAAGTTGTTTTTCTCTAGATTGCAAACAACTGAGGAAAAGCTTCTTTATTATTTGTTTATTTCATTTCATTCTTCTGATTTTTTCATTTATTTATTTATGTTTTCATCCAAAATATAGCCTGTCATCCTTTCTGCGATGTGATGCTCCAGGATCTGTAAAAATATTTGCTACCGGCTCAATGGAGAGGCTTCTATCCTACAATTTCAGATGTATTGACCAGATATTCTAATGGCCTTTTACATTTTTAGCTGGAAAATCTTTAACCTTTTTATTTAAATTTTAAGAAGAGAAACCAATATTGTTAAGAGAAACTAATGTTCCCTGTCACTTAGCCAGTGACCTTTCATAAGGTGATAAAGGTTTCTATAGTGACCTGAGGAAATGATGTCTCGGATATCGTCATGAACTAAAAGTCTATAGTAGGAAAAGCTTTCTTTTCTCTCTCAGGTATCCAGTTCTGCCTTTGCCTTTATTGTAATCGCTAGACATGGAGAAGGACTCATAAACATACAGTATTTGGTTACATGGCTATCTTTCATCTTTTAGAGACTTACCCAGGCACAATGTTGCAGGGAAGGAAAAAAAGTACACAAGAAATGACTTTTTTTTTCTTTTTTTTCTTCTGTTGTGCAGTATTGGAGTAACAAATAATATGTATGTTCAGGGCCACTTTGTCTCCTGTAGCAATGCCATTTAATTTGTTGACCTGTGATAGCAGATACTTTATTCTATGACTTTGAGGAGTTTGTCCTTTGTCTATGGGAAACAAGGATTATGTCCAAGTGCAGACTCTGCTTTGGCACAGGTGTGACAGACGTCACGTAGACTTGCTTTTAATGTTTGAATCTGGACACTCTCTTGGTTAGTGACAAAAGTAGAGAAATTTTATTGGTCAAAGTACTTTTGAGAAAAGTGTGGTTTTGTCTTTTTAAGGTTTCAAGGATGTATTTATGCTTTCGCAATGAAAAACTGTGTGGTGCTGCAAACATCTTCCAGCTCACCAAGACCTGATGTGGCAAATGCCTAAAATGAAGGTCAATAAAAAGCACTAATTTTTTCATCTTACTTTCTATTAATGTGCCTCAAAATGATGGAGATCTGTTAAAATCTTTGAGATATTTGTATAAGCAGCATTTGGAGGGGGAAAAAAAGGTCTGTCCTTACCTAAATGACTTATTCTGTGTAACCATGTTGCTCAGAGCTACTCACATAATTTTCTAACCCATTTTTTGATCACAGCTGGAATCTCACCAAAACTAGGAGACCCTGATAAACGGAGTCAGAATAAAGCCAGTGATGCAGATCATGTATCCTACATGCAAACTGGTAAGTGGTTAAAGTTTTGTTTTCTTTTTCTTTTAAGGAAAATAGACCCCGCTCCTTTTCTTAATACAGCATCATACTGCTAAAGTCTGCTTATTATTAATGGCCACATTTGAAATTATAACAACAATGTGTATTTTCACAAGATTAATGCTGCTGAATTACCCACTGGCTGAAGGTGACGTGCACCTCAGAAGTACACTGTGTAGATGAGAATAACTTGGATACCTCAGTGATGAGCGAGATGCAAATACCTAGATAGATACTGCAGATAGTCGCATCTCATGATGGCCTAAAGGAAACTCTGAAAGAACAGGAATGCGTAGTGCTAAGCTGCATTATGCATAACAGGCGGAATTAATAGATTAAAGTTCCCTGTGAAACTTGCCTTTTAATGGTAATAAAGGAAAGAGACTGTAAATGATGACATATATTGTTGTTTAAGTACATATAGTTGTTTGGGGGGTTATGATAAAGTTGCCAATCTTTGCTTCTTACTCTCTCTTTAAACTTTCAGAATTTATCACATGAATCAATTTGCCTAAACTTTTAACTTAACTTTTAACTTTTGCTTTTTTTTGTAAAATCATGTGGATTAGCCATTGATATTACCCTAATTGCATAGGGATGCTTGTAATCTTTTTTTTATTATTATTATTATTATCTTTTTTTTTCTTTTTCTTTTTTTTTTTTTAAGCCTGCCAGCAAAATTGCTTTTTGGTGATGACTCTGCTTGAAAAGTGCTCTGCAGGGGCCCATTCCCAATTGATTATCTTTCACAGCTAATAGCTTCAAAGGCTATTTGGTGGACAGTCCAGTTTTACATTTAAATGTAAATCTTGATAGCCTTGACAGACTGATGATCAGAAAAAAAGAGAGGAAAGAAACAGTAAAATAAATGTACAGCTGGTACAACTTTCGTCAGCTCCTCCAGGGCAATTGTAATAAAATTAAAATGGTTACAGTTGGACAAAGCTCTTTATAGTGGAGGGTGAGTGAAGACTTGCCTCAAAAGATTTAGAATTAATAAGCTGCTAAATAGCGTGTCAGCCTTAAAAGTTCAATACAGTGTCAATGGCTCCCATTTGTTCTTCACTGGCGTTGGGGAGTAAAGTTCAAAGCACGGAGGCACCACAATAAGCAGGTGTCTTGTGAAGTAGAGGGGCACTTTGGTCAACCGAGGTCTCATCTGCAGCAGAGCATCGTTGCAGAGCAGGTGGCATCACTGGGAATAGCTGTGTCCGCGCTCCCCATTTCCCATAAGCTGGAAGAGGCATCGGGGCTCCCGCTGGAACCACAAAATTTCCACCTTTTGATCACTGTTGAGTTGTCACGTGTTGCAAAGGGTTTTTCCTTGAGGTGTTGGCCAGAGTGGCCACTGCTGTGGCAGGGTCATGGTTACCTCCCTCCTGCAGGGACCGGTGCCCACGGTGCTTGGCCACAGGAGCTGCCAGCCCAGGACACAGCTGCTCATGTCCTCTGCTTCTCGCTTCTGCTTCTCATTACCAGGACAGGGAAAGGTGAAGCCCAGGTTTTGACAGATACCTTTTTTTCTCTTAAGAGTCTCACCAAAACTGAGTTGGCCACATGTAGGCCATAACATATTCCCATGCCATATGTACCACATTGAGGAGAGGGAGAGAGACACTCATAAATGATGGAACAATTTGTCCCTGCAAGTGTCCCGGTGGCATAAGCCTGGAGAAGGGCTTTTCACAGCATAAAACTACTAAAATAAATGGCAGTCCAGAAGTAACTCAGGTTGTTACCTCAGTAGAAACTTTATAAGTTTCTTAAGTGCTCCAAAACTCCTTACATGATAATATTTAAGGGAGTTTCTTAGTTGTTTAGTTGTGACTCAGATGGGACTGCTTGTAAGCTTACAAATGCAATAGCTGCTGTGGCCCCATTAGCCATCCTTGCCCTATTACTTACACCAAATGCTCTAAGGCCATGGTCAGTGAACAGTGCTGTCTGCTTGACTCACACTACCATGAAATTCAGTGAGGAGGAGCTGCAATGTAGACCTGCAATCCCAGACTGAGCCTTGGCCACTGCTGTCTCCACGACCACTGCCAGTCCCTATGTTGATCTCTCAAAGTAAATAGGTGAAAAGGAAAAGTAGTTCCTCCTCTCCAAAACATCTCAAAAACTGTGAGTATTGCATTTAAAAAAAAACTCTACTACCTTAGAAACTGAATTGCAAACACTATGTGCTTGTTTTCTCTTATGTCATCTTCTAGTGTCCAAAGGCTCATGAATACCAGTTGACTGTTTCCCATCATTTGCCAGACTTTCAATGGAAGAAAAATGGAAACGCTTGACATAGCACTGAGGAAACGAGATGTCATGCAAGAAAAGATTGTCTCTTTCAGATAAAGGTGGGAAGGTAAAGAACTAAGGATAGCTGTTGGTAAAGAGCTGGTAGAAAAGAAATTTGTCTTGAGTAAACCAGCCACTGCCGTGATCTGCAAAGCTGTCTCCTGCCCTCTATTTCCTCTTTGTTTTCATACCAGTTTCTGATAGCATCAACATTAGGTCTATGAACTCTTGACAGTTTATCCTGTTGCACCCAGAGTACCCTGGGTTGAGCATGGCTCATTCATATGCAACACTGAAACCAACATCCTACTAGGACCAAAATTTTATGGATGTCTCCAGCCCCTTTACAAAGATGCTTAGCCATGCTTGGTGCCAGTGTGAAGGAAGGAGAAGTACTTTCTGATCTTCTGGCATTTTTAATAATGCTAATAAAAAAATAATATGCCTTATCCTCAGAACAAGCCTTCCTGTTTTGCCTAAAACAGTACATTAGATGGGTGAAAAGGCTCCCAAGGAAATGGATTATGTCATGAGGAAAAATAAGTTATGGATTTTTTGGAGTCTGACCCCTCCAGATAATGTAGAAATGTGTGTGTCGTAGCATATCCCATGTCATGGGAAGAGTCACTGGCAGCACTCAAGAGTGGAGTATCCTGCTGGGTGGGGTTGCGTTTGGTGGAAATGCCTCCGAGCAGGAGGCAGAGCTCAGAGCGGGAGAAGCCAGATGGCTGCTTGCACAGCACTGAGCACTGGCTAGTGCAGACCAGTCACAGGGGAGTATTGAAATTTGAATTAATCCTCTCTTCCCCAGGTAGATAAGTCTGCAATAATAAATCCAGCTATCAATCCAGTTTATATGAAAAGACATGATCTGAAAAATCCGTGTGCAGAAAGACAAAGCTCTCTTTATGTTCAGTTTTAAATATAAAATTTTATAGGAATCCTTCTATTGACTTCAGAGGCCTTTATGTTAGACACCCCCCAGTTAAAATATGATTGATGATATGACTGGTACAAAAGCTGGCGGTAACTTTATACAAAAGAAACAAAAAAGAAGTTGGTTTTACTTGTCCTTTTACCTATTTGGCATGCCAGTTTCCTATTCTAGGATAGATTTTCAAGTATTTGTTTCACAATTCCCTGACACATGCATGCATAATTGGGCTATTTGCATGTGTAAATTGCTATTATTTGCCATGCAGGTAATTCCATTCCTGCACATTCCATTGTATGGGTTCAATTTTGCATTTGTTAAGCAGAAATATTTGGCATTGGGAAGAAAATGGTATCCTACATGCAATTCTTCTGTTTACTGTGATAACTAACAGCAAGCATTAAAAACCTAACAAAGACAAGCAAGGACACTTACCATTGAAGCAGTACTAATTCATGCTGTTAATAGAAAATGAAGTTATCCAAAGGTTCTCCAGTCTGCACCTATTCATGTCATAAAGATGATAGGTTCTTTAAATAATAGATTATCATTGTTAAAGTACAAACATAAAAACTCCACCATAAACTTAAGAATTTTCCTCTCTTTCATCCCACACTGTCTTTTATTAGGGAAAAGCAATTCCAAAGCATCTTTGGAGGGGACTTCCTGAAAACTTAATCCCTATTCCTTTTAATTTTAAAGATGTTCTGTTTAAACAGTGCACATATCTCTCTGTAGTCATGTTTGGTAAAAATTAGGGTATTTGGTAATGGAAAATTTTATGTGACCCCTGTCCTGCTTATTTGTTGAGCTAGCTTGTCTAAAGAAAGAAGGTATCACTATGGTAATTGAGAATAGTTTGGCAATAAGGGGATCGTTAGCATGGCTGATGAGTTATGCCATCAATACCAAACTGATTTCTAAGATAAATGCAACCCTGAGGCATAACAAAGCACAAGTTATGGCCAACTGTCTGTGCATGTGATCATCTTAGAGTGATAATGCAGCTTGGAGTTGCTTTTATCACTAGCCTTGTAAAGCATTCATTGTATTTTTCTTCTGGAAAGAAAAAGATTAAATTAAAAAGACAGTGTAGTGTTATCAACTAAATTCTTAAGTTAGCTCTGGTATTAACCTAATCACTGAACAAGTTAGTCAGCTGACATTAAA